>OY757262.1:4938762-5207666 GCA_963584085.1 Pyrausta aurata | reverse complement strand
AGCGTAGTCGTATCCTGAGATAACCGGTATATAGCCAGTTTTAGGGAGCCAACATTCAGTCAACACCAGTAAGTCCCAGGGGATATTAGTTCTCACCAGCAATGTGTCAAAGTTATCAATGTTACAACAAGCGATGCTGCGTATATTTTGTGTCATGATCTTAAGGGTTGTATTGGTATTATTAATAAGGCGTGAGCAGTGCTCGGGAATGCATGTGGTTTCACAAGTGGTTTTATAAGTGTCCAGGTCAGTAACCAAAAAGTATTTTATTTAATGAAAAATCATGTAAAGAGATCAAGAGGTACAGGATAGGGCACAATGATATTTTAAATCGACTCATACTATACAAGAATTGAGCTGAATAAGCTGAGACAGTAATCCGGTTTATAAGTGTGTGAGCGAGTGTGTGATTGAGAGTGTAACTGGTTGTGTGAGTGCGCTTGTGATTGGGTGTGTGTATGTGTATCATTTGAGCATAAATAAACTGTAAAAACAATAATTTCCAAAAAATGCATTCAATGAGACTAGCAAAAATAAACTTATATCTACGAGTATAACAATTTCACAACTTTGAAAGTTTAAATTAAAAATAGATGATTCAAAATTAGAAGAGGACGTATGCAACAATAACAGTCAGATTTTCATCATTAACTCTTCGAGACACTTTTCTGTTTCGATCTGGAACGGTTTGCCTGTTTGTTCGATACGTATGAGAATACTGCCATTTGAGTGCCAGGCGGAGAAATTGTGCTTTCTGGCGAATTGGCGGGTTACAAAGAGCAATTTTCTCTGCGATGGCGCAATATGTTCATCAACATACATTGGCTTTTTGACTCCAGGTAGACCGATGGTTTCAGTATTCAATGTATCATTTATTTCTCTGTCTTTGTTGAAACGACGAATTCTTGAGATCAACTCATTTCTTGTGTGGACAAAAGATAACTCTGCTACAATGGGCCGTATTGCGCCCAATTTCCCAGGCAATCGATAGGCGTCACGTGACTAGTTTTGACAGAGTATTGTCAAGATCAGACTTCCACTCGCTTAGACGGCGGTCTAGTTTGATTTTCCAAGATGACAGAAGGGTAATCACATCACTTCTCAAGTCAACGCTAGGGACGCCGGCGCCGTCCGTAGACGACGCAGATTTTATTGGCGTGTTGTCAGTGTTGGGAAAACAGGATTCTGGACAAAAGAAAACTGCATAGTTTAGTGAAAATATAACGGAACGTATATTCCAATATAGTCTTGGAAGGTAGAATGACTGGATCCTATCACATGGATTTATCTACAGAATATAATGTAATGGGGGTATTTTTGTGGTTTATTAATATCCACAATTTTACAAGAGGCACACACTTAGACAAGACTGTCTGTCAGTCAAAGGTAAGATGGCGGGAACCAGTGTTGCCATAGCTGGCATTTCTGTGATATAATGATACCAGTATTTTCATAATAAAGCACTACCAAATAATAATTGGTTTTTGCTTAATTTCAACACGCCCCCTGTAGTATCCCGGCGTCCCGGGTATCGGCTCCTTACGTCACACTGACTAACACGTCCGTCCTCTACCGTGGTGGCGAGTAAAGTATCCCCACCACCACCCCGCCCAGGCCTCGTCGGGGAACCAGTGTGCGCAGGAGACGACAGAATACTTCCTTCTCTTTTACACATACACTACATCCCTCCCTTGTTTTAATTTAAATAAAACTATTTATTTTATATCTCGATTAAATCATTTATGAAATCAATATTTATTATTCATAATTAACATTACTTAAAAGGAACAGGTCAGCCTCTGTTATTGTTACCTATTTCATATTCCTAATAAATATTTTAATATTATTTTTTTTCATTTTCATAATTATACATAAATATTGATATTGACATGTTGATATTTTTTTTATCCTTATTCCATCCTCCCTTCTATATTTTTTTTTGCCAGTTTCCTTTACCTCTATTCAGGTGCAAAACGTTTCTACTTAAATTCTGACTATGTGTAGTTTCATCATTCCATACTCCAATGTCCCCGTTCTTAATGTAACTCTGTGAGGTCCTGACTAATACCCTGCACATACTTGTAATCCTTATTATATATGCCAAATCAATATAATTCTTACGTTTCTGGTATACGACTTCACATCATAGCATAATATTCTGAATGCAATACATCAACGAGAGCCGTTTCATCAAAGGACGGTCTTTGTGGCCTTATTTGGCATCCACTTACCTGCATAACGTATTAATCTTATGAAGATAATCAATTCCGATATTATCGTAAGGGGTACTTGCTAAAGATATACTTAACTTTTTTTATATTGTAAACATTTTGCGAAAATGAATGTTATCATGTGCCTTTAGTCCGGGTCCGGGTTAAGTTCAAGCTGATGAAAAGCATCCCATATGTCTAGTTTACTAAATACTTCAACGTCCTAAATATTCAGTAATATAAATTAAATCAATAAAAATATTTATCTCTTCATCTCACTCCAGACCCTACCACAGCATCGGGCAACTGTGGGCTAGTGCTGGAAAGAAACTATGCAAGAAACATAAGTCACTATAATTGTCAATGCCTCTTTTCAATAATTAACCATGTTTTTGGTGGTCAAAGTAAGTTCATACATTATAATATTTGTTAATAATTAACTTCTATTTAATACCCTTCGTCATTAGTGTTTTTGAAACGACCAATTTATAAATCGGTTAGGCTACTATTTATGTTTCTTGTTTCTTCTTTAGGGTTTCGTAGCCGAATGGCAAAAAACGTAACCCTTATAGTTTCGTCAAGTCTGTCTGTCTGTCTGTCTGTCTATCTGTCCGTCCGTAAGTCACAGCCACTTTATTCTGAAACTATTAGCATCACACCGCTGAAATTTGGAAGGTAGGTGTATCCTCTTTACCGCTTTCCGATTCAGGTACAAAAAATTTAAAAAAATGATATTATAGGGGGGCTCCCATACATGAAACTAAAACCAAAAAAAAATTTTTACTCAAACCTTTACGTGTGGGGTGTCTATGGATAGGTCTTTCAAAATGACATTTAGGTTCCTAAAACCATTTTTTCTAAAAGTCTAACGTTTGAGATATAGACGCTTCCAAAATGGTAAAATGGGCGTCCCCCCCCCATCTAACTTTTGAACTAAAGAAGTGAAAATTTTGAAAAAAATATAAAATGTAGATCTAAACATAAACTTTCAACGAAAATTGGTTTGAGCGAAATCGAACATTTGAGATATAGTACATTTTTATAAACCGCAAATATAACTTTGTCTTTCATACAAGCACTATGAAAAACAAAGTTATATTTGCGGTCAACAAAATATTGTGGTATTTTGGCTAAGTGGAAGTAAGAATCCCTTATTCAGTTAAAGTTGGCACGGAACCCTCAGTGCGCGAGTCCGACTCGCACTTGGCCGGTTTCTTTTTGAACATTACCTCATAAGAGAATGACCGACCTTTTAAAGTCTGAATTGTGAAATAGCAAGCATAACTTTATTTAACTTTTTTGTGTAAATAAACATACAAATATTACATTTTCATAAATATACTGAAAGGTTACAGTTAACATCCTTTTTTTTATACCACTTCTAAAGAACCTGAGGTTGTAATGTAGAATATTAATTATAATAGCTCAAACAAGGTATGAATATAGTTGGTCTATTGGAGGCAAAAGTGGTAATTTTCACGTTTTGTAGCACGCAAATGCAAACATCATTCTCATCAATTGGAATGATCTATTCTAACCCCCTCTACTTTTCAAATATTATGTCCTATCACTCCAAAAGTTCTTTTATTTATTTGCGTCGACTTTTTCTGTGATACAGGCTTGACTTATCAATATGTTTTTATTATCATCATCATCAAACTCAAGAACTTGGCCTTTGTCAGCGGAGCTTTCCATATTTTCCGAGTTTCTACCATTTTCTCGACTTCCTGATACGATACGACGTTAAACGCTAGCTTTATTTGCCCCATATTGCTTATTTTTGTTCTTCCTGGCTTCCTTCTATCTTTCTATTCTTCCCTCTATTAAGGTTTTGATCAAATGATTGTGTCGAATCAAGTGCTCTAACATTTTTCCTCTTCTACCTTCTATCGTTTCTATCTTTTTTTTCCATTGTCCATCCAAGTTATAGTTCTATATGCCCTCAAACATTGAAAATGTTTCCTAGTTTGTTAAACCTATTTTGAGAACCTCCAAATCAATTGCTGTCACTCCTCTAACTACGTAGAATTTTGCATTTTTTATCCTTATAATATGAGAAAACTGAATTTTAGCACCGAAGAAGCCTTGTGCTATCAAATGGAAAGTATAAATTGCACGTGTAAAATGTTACCGTGATTCTGTGCAAGACGAGGAATCGAACCCCGTAAATGGATAGTACTCTCATATGCCAGAAAGATCCTATCTGATTGCTTTGTTTGTTAAAACCTGTATTATTATGTATTTTCACCATGTTGTCACTAATTAAGTTTACACCCGGAATCGATCACCTTTTTAGGGTTCCGTAGCCGAATGGCAAAAAACCTTATAGTTTCGTCAAGTCTGTCTGTCTGTCTGTCTGTCTGTCTGTCTGTCTGTCCGTCCGTATGTCACAGCCACTTTATTCTGAAACTATAAGCATCACATAGCTGAAACTTGGTAGGTAGGTGTATTTTGTTCACCGCTTTCCGATTCAGATACAAAAAGTAAGAAAAAATTATATTTAAGGGGGGGCTCCCATACATGAAACTAAAACCTAAATTTTTTTTTTACTCAAACCTATGCGTGTGGAGTGTCTATGGATAGGTCTTTTAAAATGATGTTGAAGTTTCTAAAACCATTTTTTCTAAAAGTGTAAGGTTTGAGATATAGACGCTTCCAGGGTGGTAAAATGGGCGTCCCCCCCCATCTATCTTTTGAACTAAGAAAGTGAAAATTTTAAAAAAAAATATATGATGTAGATCTCAACAAAAACTTGCAACGAAAATTGGTTTGAAGGCGATCGAACCAATAGTTTTTGAGATATTGCACATTTTTATTAACCGCAAATACAACTTTGTCTTTCATACAAACACTATGAAAAACAAAGTTATTTTTGCTGTCGCAATATATTGTGATGTTTTCGTTAAGTGAAAGTAAGTGGACCCTGAATTCAGTTAAGGGTGGCACGGAACCCTCAGTGCGCGGGTCCGACACGCACTTAACCGGTTTTTTTACTTTTATTTCTCCTACTGTACATTTCACCATATCATCGTCCCCAGCATTAAACACATAGTGAATTTTCTTTCTCTGATTTGTTAATACTTGTTGTTTCTTCAATGTTTCTCAGTTCCATATTCGTTTGTTTTCACCTTTTTATTAGTAATTCTGATTTATACCTCGTGTGTTCATAAGTTTTGAGACAAACTTGGTAGTTAAAAAAATAAATTAAATATTACTGGCTGCTATTTATTTCTTTTTCCAATTTTGAATTTGGAATGTTTACTTTTAATACCTTTGACTTTCAAATTTATTTCTGTCAATTTTATCGTGATGGAGGGGACTAAAGAATTGCGTGCGACCGTGATATCGCTATTTAAGGCGGGAAAAAAACCAATGGAGATTTTCCGTGAGGTGAAAACTTTTGGCGTAAGCCGTAACTTCGTGTATTACACTATCAAACGATACGATGAGACAAGTTCCTTGCAAGATCGCCAAAGGAGTGGTCGGCCACGCTCTGTAAGGACGCCTGCGAACATCAAAATCATCCGAGAGCGACTTCGCCGAAATCCATGTCGCACTCAGAAAAAAATTGCTCTGCAGACTAAAATTTCACGCGTTTCAGTCAACAGAATACTGAAATATGATCTTAAGGTAAAGGCGTATAGCCGTAGAAAAGTTCACTTTTTAAACGATCGGCTTCGTAAATTGCGACGCGAACGTTGTCCATTACTGCTTAGGAGACACGATGCGAGGAAGATACTGTTCACTGATGAGAATTTTTTTTAATGTCGAAGAAAAGTTCAACCGACAAAACAATAAAGTCTATGCCAAAAGTAGCAAGGATGTCCCAGCTTCAGCACGGAATGTCTCGCATACTCATCATCCGGCAAGTGTGATGGTATGGTGGGGAGTTTCGTATGAAGGTGTCACTCCGCTCCATTTCTGTCAACAAGGCGTCAAGGTGAAAGCCAAAAATTATCAAAATGACATCTTAGAGCCTGTTGTGAAACCCCTATCTCATACTTTATTTAACAACAAATTTTTGGTTTTCCAGCAAGACTCAGCACCATCCCATAAAGCAAAAACCACCCAAGCTTGGTTGAGGGAAAATGTGCCGGCTTCATCGCGGCGAACGAATGGCCCTCCTCCAGCCCCGACCTCAACCCGCTGGATTATTCTCTATGGACTGAGTTAGAGCTCAGGGCCTGCCAGAAGTCCCATCCAAACTTGGAGTCACTGAAGCGAGCTCTTGTTCGAGAAGCAAAGCGAATCCCGCTAGAAAAGATTCGTGCCGCCATTGATGATTGGCCAAATCGTCTAAGGGCCTGTATTAAAAACAAGGGTGGAAATTTTGAATAAAAGATATATTTTATTATTGATTATTATCTACTTAGTGTTCACTGTAAATTTTAGAAATGTAAGTTAATTATTTAAAAAGTTATGCCTCTTTTTTTTCGTCTCAAAACTTATGAACACACGAGGTACATAAATTGGCATTCGTCTTCCTCTTCAAATGACTGCTTTAAAGTGAAATAGTTTCTCACATTTTAGACACCTTTTCTTTTAACAGGGCTTTTTTTACAACTTGTATATTTCCTTTATTGCTAAATTTTTTAATTGTCTTTTCACAATTTCCAAAGTATTAGCATCTATCATGATTTTATTTAAAGTCATGTCGTCTTCTGACTTCAAAATGTTTTATATCGTAGCTTTTTAGAATTGTAATTCTCCTTGAGTTGATATTTTAAGTCTATGAATTTGCATTTAGAAGCTTGCTGCCGAAGTCTTATTTTTTTTTTAATTTCTTATTTTCGCCTCCTTTTATACCTCTTGGTACGTGTCTTTTAAATGTCTTGCTTTGCTGGGGGCAAAGTATTCATCCAATTTGTTTATGGCTATTTTGAATACATCTATTTGACCATCTTTAAGTTGTAGTCCACCACAATTCAATAAACTTGCCCGTTTTTGACTGCTTTGTTTTAGAAGTTCGCCGCTGCTTTTAGGTAAAATTTCACTTCTATTTTCCCACGTAAGTAATACCGAACCAACTTCACCATTGCATTCAAATTTTTCTAAGAGAAGCTATCAACAAAAGTTGTTCGCTCGTAACCCAACCACACCATTCATTCAATGACCATTTCCATGTTATTCATTTTCACCACTATCAACTATCGTCATTCCACAACCAAACTAAAAGCCTACCTAGCCATCATTATTGTCTTTATTTTCATCATCGTAAGTAGGGGATTATTGGGCATTCTAAAACAGTTTTTTTACATCATCGATCTCACTGTCGTTCGATCAATAATGTAAAAAAACTTTTTTAGAATGCCCAATAACCAATTCGCAAAACTCTGTTTCATTTTATGCAAATTGATTCAAATAACAACTGGATGAGGCTTCCTGTTCTTCAGGACTGGATCCTCGATTCAGTTCCACATCGAGTAGATGTAAATTGTTTTACTTAAACAGATGGAAATGGTTTTGATGTTTTTATCATTTAACATAAAAATTCAATAACTGATTGAGGCTTTGTATTTAAACGTAACTAAAATATCTGTTTCATTTACTTACAATGAATCTCACTGTCGTTCGATCAATAATGTAAAAAAACTTTTTTTAGAATGCCCAATAACCAATTCGCGAAACTCTGTTTCATTATAAGCAAATTGATTCAAATAACAACTGGATGAGGCTTCCTGTTCTTTAGGACTGTATCCTCGATTCAGATCTACATCGAGTTGATGTAAATTGTTTTACTTAAACAGATGGAAATGGTTTTGATGTTTTAATCATATTAACATAAAAATTAAATAACTGATTGAGGCTTTGTATTTAAACGTTACTAAAAACTCTGTTTCATTGTTAGTAAATAGAATTCAAATATAAGATGATACAACTTAAACTGGATGGAGCTTCTTGCCCTCCCAAGACTGGATCTCCGATTAAATGCCACATCAAATTTATTGAAATTTAGGTTTCAAGTTTTAATGTGATAAGTAAAGTAGCAAAAATACAGATCTTATGCTGGTTGGGTTGGGGTTTCTTGGCCTCCAAGACTGGTTCCCCGAATAATATCTGTACCATTTTTACATTTTTGCGGACAGTACTCTAGACACAATATAAATTTTATTGTTCTCACGCCTATAGGCGGTCACTGTCCGTGAGAGAGTTAAGTATCGAATACTTTATTTCATTGTGAGCAAATATAATAAGTCAACTTAAACTCGATGGAGCTTCTTGGCCTCCCAAGACTGGTACTCCGATTAAGTAGCGTATCGAATTGATGTAAATTTAGGTTTTAAGTTTTATTGTGTTAAGTAAAGTAAAATGCAAGAACAGATATTAAACTGGCTGAGGCTTCCTGACTTGCAGGACTGGTTCCCCGAAAAATATCTGTCTGTACCATTCAAAAAACAACAATAAGATGGTGCAACTTAAACTGGATGGAGCTTCTTGGCCTCCTAAGACTGGATCTCCGATTAAGTAGCATATCGAGTTGATGTAAATTTGTTTCAAGTTTCAATGGGTTTAGTACAAGAATAGATATTTAACTGGTTGGGGCTTCCTTCCATTTTTGCGTAGCTGCACTCCTTCGCGTTTTAGCTTTTGCGTCAGATAAGCTCCAATACCCCTCATTAAGATAAGGCTAATCCTCCTCGACGTCCCATTGTCCTTTTACACCATTGTTCTCATAGTCGAAGATCACTAATGTATTGTAGATAACATTCCTTTGTCAGGTTGACAACAATAGAAGCAGTGTTATGAAATAAAACTTTGGCATTTGGTAGATATCGCTGTTTGTATTACAGGTGGAATAGATGCACTACCATATGTTAACATAACAGCGCCATCTAGAATTTTCGATACATACTTCTTTGAAGCAACATCTATCTCTCATCATTTGAATCTTCATCACAACTCATTCATCCGCTTTAAGCTTTAAGCAGGTCCAAAACATTTCTATTCTAATTTCAACGCGTTCTACTAGATGGCGCTATAAATGCAATTGCAGTGGTTTAGGCGCCCCTTGTTCTACCGAAAATATGCCTACGTACCAAACCCAGTGTGTTCGTCTTATTCCGCATCCCGGTGGTGGTAAAATTAACACCATAACTTTAAGATCAATTTTTGTAAACTGTATTCTCAGCAAAAAAGTGATTGATTTGATTTGATTTACCATATCGATACAATCCGGTTCACTAAGAACGTTATCAACAACATTCTTCAATTCCCTTTGTATGTACTGCACATAGCTTCATAGACTCAATTTATTTTCAAATGTTTTGTTTATCATAATTGCATTCTAATAGGCTCTTAATGTTGTATTGCTGTTTATCATATCAATACCATCCGGTCCACTACGAACTTTATCAACAACATTCTTTAAATTCCTTTGTATCTACTGCACATAGCATCATAAAGACTCCTTATTTATTTTCAAATGTTTTGATTATCAAAATGGCATTCCAATAGGCTCTTAATGTTAAAGTAGATATTGCTGTTTATCATCATATCAATACCATCCGGTCCATTACGAACGTCTATGGTAACTATCTATGATACATAACTTCTTATCATAATTGCATTTTAATGGTTTGTAGTTTCTTTATGTTTTAAGCAGATAAGTCTTAAGCGTAATGCGTAAGCGTATGATTGCGTTAGTTTTACTAGTATAAAAGGTCTGCGACTTTATCTTTCCTCACACAGTTGCTCTTTAGCTCTTCAAAAACTACTACCTACTATTTTAACTAGTTCAAGGAAACCTTCTGCCAATGGAATCCGAGATGGATGTAAGTATTAATTTTAAATATTTATTTTCTTTCTACAACTTTTCTTTGTGTAATAATAACTTATCTTTGTTTGTATTCATTGTTATAGCTCACATGTGGTACTGGTGCCATTGATTTTGAAGAAAATACGTACAAGCATTACTACTACCCATCAGACGATGAGTCAACCTTATCAATTTCGGAATACTCGGTTAAGGTTGATTTGCATTTCAATTCATTCACCAATTTATTAAGTTGCAATCAATGATAGTTATTCATTAGAAGATTCAAGTTTGTAATTAAGTATTAACATTTAAATAATAAACTTTCAAAATTTACCAAGATAAATTATTTATTAGAGAAACATCACAAAACACTACATTCTGCATTTGCTTTATTGGTGATATTGAAGTTGTTAATCATGTCTAATACTCAAACTGATGCTAGTGTGGTCTTTGAGGGTGATTCAGACATGGAGTTAGAAATGCACGAACTCTGCAAAATTGCAGAATGCGTATGCTTATTCGAATCAGTTGATTCTGAGTCTGAGTCAAACAAGACTCCAAAAGAACCAGAGACAAAGTAAGTAAGTAATAGTATTTTTGATTTCATATTTCTTATTCAAAATAGTTACCATACCTTTAAAATATCTTATAAGTTTATTGTTTGTTTTTCAGATTGCAAGTTGGAGCTGGTTTTAAACGTGTGGCTGGTGATAAAGAACATGGGACCATAATAAAAAGAAGACGTTTGAGTAGTAAACCATCAACATCTAAGGATTTAGTTATTGAGCGATCAACTGAAGAGGACTGCATATACGAAATAGTGGAGTGTGAGGTATGCAAAGTACCAGTCAAAAAAAGGTACTTAACAAATCATTATCGTAGTAATATCCATAAGAATAATGCTTTTCGAATTCATCACAGTTTGCCAAATGTAACGTTAATAGAGTCTGCATTTGGAAAACGTGTGCATACGTATAGAATTGTTCCAATCTCGAATAATGTTGAGCTATTAGAATTCAACTTATTTTTTTCTACTATTAAAGAAACTCTTCAGACTTTGTTGAATGAATGTATCTCGGATTTAAAAACATTTAAAGTTAATTTTATAATGCATGCAAAGTTCATTCAGCAAAGTAAAGAAATTGTAAATACATTTGATTTTCAAACTCCAAACTATATATTAAACATATCAGAAAATTTAACAACATTTCTCGATGCTTTACATGAAACAATTTCAAACAAAATAAGCGAATTTGAAAAAAAAGACAGCGGTTGGTCTTTACGAAATATACTTAGTGTTGATATGAATGTAAACAAATTTTTCATCTCTCCTGTTCGGAAAATATAACTTTCCTGTGTAGATAGCCGGATGGAAAATAGCTTATCCATCCCAAGGGTGGAAAGTAATTTAGTTTTAATTGACATGGCATAGAGCCAAGGCCTGCAGTCAAAGCTTGGACCAAAGATAATTGAGTCACATCATGTTAATAAAATAACAAACATTTTTGCTTAGCTATAAATTTAAAATCATATTCTGTAGGTATTATGTATAATCGTTGATAAAAAAATATACAATTTCTAATTTTTATTCAGTTAATAATTAAAATATTTGGCTGCCCGCCATAATGCCAAGATGTTTTTTTTAAAATTTATATTGTCAGTGTCATTTCAGAAAGGATTCGTCCAAAGCCGTTAAAACTTTTATAAAAAAAAAGAAATTATTTTTAGATTCTGTTATTATCTTTGGAAAAAAATCGATCGATATTCTTTACAAAGATTTTAATGATTTGATATTTCTGCTTTTTTGTACAATGTTTTCGTGTATTCGTGCCGTTATTCTTTCTAATCGTGTTAGATGTTGTTAGTACTGTAAATCAACTGTCATATTTTGTTCAAAACTCGAGTTTTCCTTTCTTGCTAAACTACATAATACCTCACCAAGACATCGACAATCACTTTTGTACATTTAATGTTTTCCTTACAGTCGAAATGAAAAATAGTATGTTTAACCCGTCAAGTGATTCCTGGACACACCTTTGTCTTTGAGCGAAAAGAGCTCGACGCGTTTTACGGACAAACCTCTGTCCGTAACTAAATTCGTTATCTTTGGCGCCTACCTTCACTCAGTTTCTGTGGTTGGCCGGGCGTATAAATTTGCACAACCAATCAGAGAATACTTCTGAACATATTTCTAGTACTGACCAATTGGCAACAAGCAACAACATTTCTGCAAGATAATATTTTTTTCGTCCTGGCCTCAGTGTCCGCCATTACTGTTGTTGTTACGCAATTGTTCCGTGAGTGCTAAAGGTAAAACTGTCTCAAGCAGTTAAACGGGATGTGTATATTACGATAATTATAGATGAAATTACTAAGAAAGAAGTGTAGAATATGTTTTAAGCATTGGTTTTAGCAATTTTAGTAAATAAGTTGGTGAAAAAAGGGCCAAACTTTTCTATCGGAACGGTCAGTCCGCCATTACGATTTCGCGGTCGGTGTCGCTGCGTAAATAATTATAATTTGGGTAGTCATTTGTCTTATTTCTTGTGAACTTTGTTGTGAAAATTAATGGCAAGTAGTTAATCTATAGAATAGAGTAGTGTATAAGTGTCAATACTATCACAAATTTGTGTTTCAAAGTGTTGTTTACAGTGACGAAAGTTTACAAAAACAAAGTGGAGATTTTAACCAATGGATTAAATATTATGTAAGTTATAAAACTCTATTACACATTTTTCAGTGTATAGGTTATTTCCTATACTTTATAATGGTATATGATTTATAAGGTATAATTATAACCACAATGTGATATTTTGATAAATCCTGATGAAGGTCATCAAAAATTTAGGTACATAAATTACCCTGAGCACTACTGCCATCTTCCGTTTCGAAAGGCTCGACGCGTGACGGGTTAACTCGGGTGAAAGCACCCATTTCACACTCGAATTATTGGCGCTCTCACTTCGTTCGAGCGCCAGAAACATCTTGAGTGAAATGGGTCGCTTTCTCCCCTTGTATAACAATCTACTATAACCCACTTCGTGGTTCTTCTTATATTGATTTACCTCGTGATATAAGAAATAAAAAGGCAGTAATAAATGTAAAAAATGCTGATGTTCAATGTTTAAAGTGGGCCTTACTGTCAGCATTGTATCCTGCTACTAAAAATTCTAATCGTGTCACCTCGTATTCCAAATATGAACAGAAACTGAATTTCACAGGTGTTGCTTTCCCAGTTAAGTTAACTGACATTCATAAAATCGAAAAGTTAAATAATTTAAGTATAAACGTATATGGTTTGGAATACAATGCTGTAAGTAAGACCAATTCAGTGATTGGTCCATTATATTATACTAAGTCTCTAAAACCCACTCATATTAATTTGCTGTACATAACGAACGGAAGTAATGGACATTATTGCTACATAAAAAACTTATCTCGCTTAGTCAGTAGTCAGATTACATCCCATAGTGGTATTTATATTTGCGATGGTTGTCTTATTTATTTCAACAACCAGGAAGCTCTCAATAGACACAAAGATAACGACTGTGCTCATATCCGAACTGATCTTCCTAATGCTAGTGTGAGTAGGAAAAATTGGTTTGGTGTTAATGTACCAAGCGATAAACTAAGTTTTGACAATTTTGAAAGAAAACTGCGAGTGCCTTTTGTAATTTATGCAGATTTTGAGTCTTTTCTTAATCCAATTGATTCATGTGCTAATGATCCATCCAAATCATTCACTACTAATGTGCATAGACATGATGTCTACAGTTTTGTCTATTATGTTAAATGTTCTTACGATGACAAACTCTCAAAATATGTAACATACACTGGTCCAAATTGTGCTCATGTTTTTTTAACAAAATTACATGAAGACATTAAAATCATTGCCAAAGCCAACACTTTCCCAAAACATACTCTTCCTTTATCCGAGGTGGATACAAACAAAATAAAAGAAACCTCTATATGTTACATATGCGAAAAAAACTAAACGCTGAACAATATATTGATCATGATTGGCACACAGGTATTTTCAGAGGTTTATGTCATGAGATGTGCAGTAAAAAATTCCATAGAACACGATTCATACCTGTAATACTGCACAACCTCAGTAATTATGATGCACATTTTATTGTGCATGCCTTAAACTTTGCAGATGGTGAGGTGCAAATTATCCCCCAAAACAAAGAAAAATACATTTCTTTTTCAAAAGTATTGAATGTCAATAGTAATCAAGTGAATTTAAGGTTTATAGACTCTTTAAAATTTTTATCCAGTAGCTTAGAATCATTAGCTAACAATCTTAATGAAGATCAATTCCGAGAAATGAAAAAAGAGTACCCGGACCACACTGACTTTAAACTTTTAAAGCGCAAAGGTGTCTATCCATATGAACACATGACTTTTAAATCATTAGATTTACCCTCTTTACCATCGATTGAATGTTTCACCAGTATGTTAACTGGACATGGTATTTCTGATACTGATTATAACCATGCTCGAGAAGTATGGTTACATTTTCACTGTCGCACAATGGCTGACTATTCCGATCTTTATCTTAAAACTGATGTTCTACTACTATGTGACATTTTCGAAAATTTTTGAAATGTTTGCATAAAAACTTATGATTTAGATCCTGCTCATTACTATACTGCTCCAGGGTTAAGTTGGGATGCTATGTTAAAACACACTCAGGTAGAATTAGAGCTATTAACAGATTTTGATAAAATTGCTTTCATCAAGTCAGGTATCAGAGGAGGTATATCACAGTGCAGCAATCGTTATGCAAAAGCAAATAATCCACATATGGATACCTTCGACAAAAACGATCCTATATCGTATTTGATTTATCTTGATGCCAATAACCTATATGCCAATAACTCAATATTTACCTTTGTCTAATTTTGAATGGGAAGATCCTAATGTAAATTATAATGTACCAAACACTTCAGACGTTGGTTATATTTTAGAAGTAGATATAGAATACCCCAATAGTTTACATGATGATCATTCAGACTTTCCATTGTGTCCACAAAATCTTTGTGTTGGCAATTCTAAGGAACCCAAGCTAGTTACAAACTTGTATCAGAAGAAAAAATATGTTATACATTATAGAAATCTTTTACAATGTCAAAAATTCGGTTTGGTTGTTCAAAAAGTTCATAGAGTATTAAAATTTAAACAAAGCCCCTGGTTAAAGAAATATATTGAGTTGAATACAGAATTACGAACATTAGCAAAATCTGATTTTGAAAAAGATTTCTATAAACTTATGAATAATTCTATATTTGGAAAGACTATGGAAAATATTGAAAAACGGGTGAATGTTAAATTATTGACACATTGGAAAAATCATGGAAAAACCCAAGGTGTAGAAAGTCTCATTGCTCGTCCGGAGTTCCATAGCCTTTCAATTTTTTCTGAGAATTTGGTTGCAGTTCAACTTCACAAAACTAAATTATTTTATAATAAACCAATATATTTGGGTTGCAGCATATTAGACATTTCAAAAACTTTAATGTATGATTTTCACTATCAGTATATGAAAAACAAATTTTCCAATTTGAAATTGATGTATACCGATACCGATAGTCTGGTATATCAAGTATTTTGTGAAGATTTTTATAAGGAAATTAAGGAAGATTTAAATTTATATTTTGATACTTCTGATTATCCACATAATAATCAGTACGATTTTCCACAAGTAAATAAAAAGAAGTTAGGTTTTTTTAAAGACGAAAATAATGGGAAGCTTTTAACGGAATTTGTTGGACTGCGATCAAAAATGTATGCAATGAAAGTAGAAAATCATACCATAACCAAAGCTAAAGGTATTAACAAATCTGTAATAAAGAGATTAAGTGTCGATAACTATAAGTCTTGTTTATTTAATCAAACAATTCAGTACGCAGAAATGCATAGATTTAGGTGCATCAAACATATTATATTCACACAAAAGATTAATAAAATATGTTTATCATCTAATGATACCAAACGATATATTTTACCGGACTCTACAAACACACTAGCTTGGGGGCATCATAAAATAAATACTATTTAGATAAGAACTTTTTTGGATAAATTGTATTACAAACTTTAATATAAATGTAATTTTTAAATCATAATGTTCATATTGTATTTTGTTTTTCACTTAAATAGACGTGTTGTCCTTCATTGAACATGTTTCATTTTGAACACCCCTTTACTGCCATAGTGGCTGGTCCTAGTGGTTGTGGAAAATCAAATTTTGTTTGTAATTGTTTGAAAAATATAAAACGTGTCTGCAACCAAGATTTTAAGAACATACTATGGTGTTATGATGAGATGCAACCGCTTTACAATTTGAGTGAAGTTAACTATTGTCAAGGAATTCCCGACTTGAGTATGTTTGATGGAAAATATCCTCAACTTATTATCATCGATGACCTCATGAGGGAATCCGACGGGCGCATAGTTGATATTTTTACTAAAGGAAGTCATCACCGATACTTAAGTGTATTCTACATAACACAAAATTTATTTCATCAAGGGAAGGGGCAGCGAGATATTTCACTAAATTCAAGTTACATTGTTTACTTTAAGAATCCTCGAGATAAAACTCAAATACGTTTTCTGGCTCGACAATTAGTACCTGAGAACCCAAAATATGTTGAAGATGCGTATAGAGATGCCACTAGTAAGCCCTATGGATACTTAATGATAGATTTAAGACAAAATACTGATGACATTTATCGTATTAAAACGAACGTATTTCCTGATGACTACACTATTTGTTACATTCCTAAAAAGGGGTATAAATATGGTTGTTCTAAACAAAAACCAACCATTATTGAACAATGAAATATCGGGTGAAGACACATGAAGAGTTTTTAAAGGCATTACATTTCTTAAAACCAAAATTTCGAACGGTTTTATTGAAAGCTTGTGATGAAGAAGAAATTAATAGTATATGTGAGTGTATTTTTAATGTTTTAAAGGGGAAAATACAGCTATCGACAAATCATAAGAATAAATTAAATAAACACAAAAACATTTTAAGAAGACTCATATCTAAGGGTAAAAATAAAGTAAAAAAAAATATCCTAATACAAACAGGTGGAGCGTTTTTACCCATAATCTTGAGTTCAGTGTTGGGTGCACTATTAAATTTGTTTATCTAGTAATCATTCAACAATGGATAATGCAAAGAAAATGATATTGATTGAACCTGAAGTAATCGAAAAACTTAAAAAAGATAATATGAATACATCCGTAAACAATGTATCACAACTTGATGAAGAAATGAATAAAGTTTTGAGAACTAAATTAGAAGATAGAGAAAAGTGGTCGCTTTATTTACAAACTCTCCAAAGATATTTATATTTCATTGGTAAGGATCGCAGACCAATTGAAATACCTATAATTAACTGTCGTGAATCAGAGAATAATATAAAAGAAAACGTAAAGTCAGAAAAATCTGAAGACATCAAAGAAGAGTTTGTTAGAACACATGACAGTATCACTAGTGAGAATATATATGAAAAAAATAACGACATTTATATTAAACTAGCGGCCCCGGCAAACTTCGTTTTGACCTCGGCGGCCCCGTCCTAAAGTCACTTCCAAAGGACACGGTCGACCCGCCATACATTGCTTGCCCCAAAAGTAAAAATCCATGCGTCACGACCAAAACTAATTTTATGGGTTCGTTTCTTCGCCTTTTAAAATAATATAAGCCGTAAATAGCGGGGTTTTCACATGAAACGAAATAAAATGTGTGGGGTCAATCTCTTGCACACTATTTAGAACAGGTCTTTCTAGATCATAGCGCCATCTGTGTCGAAAAACCGCCATCTAGGCCACCAAAACTAAAACATAGAAAACTGCCCCGCTAGGATGCGTAACGCGTGAAAATTACGATGACGCAAACAATAGCCAACGAAAAGAAGTTCCTTGTCACAGTTTTTTTTTTCAAGTTTTAGGAAGAGGTTAGTAGGTTTAAAGGTTAGTACCTATGGGAGGCAAACGTCATTTTCCTTCTTAAAATAGCGATTGCGAGCGCTTACTTATTTAACTAACTGCCAGTTCTATGACACAGTATGACACAATATGCCATTTCGTTCAGCGGTCGTCAGTTTGCTAATAAGTGCTCGAAACCGCTATTTTCTGCCAAACACAACAATTTTTGGGGACAGGAAATTGTATTCAATCGTTGTCCTATTTTTTTTGTAGATTTATATGCCGCTAGATAAAAGCAAAGTAAATTAACAATATTGTATTAAAAATTCAATATATTTTTTGAAAAATGATATAGTCAAGTCTCTTAATGCTTTTCTTTAATCAAACATAAAACGACTCTGGGGCACGATACGACCGTGTCCTTTAAGAAGTAAGTTTTTTAAATGATCGAACCTGAGCTGGTTCCTAACAGCACACCAGGTTCGCCTCCTCCGTCCGATTTCCATGATCTAAATGTCTATCTCTAAAATATCTATTTAATATAGATGACCCGGTGAACTTCGTATCACTTCGTGTTGGGGCGGCCTAATAGTAGTTTAGTAATCTGGCAATACTGTCAGTGTCACTGTCACCTAACTTTTGAAGAAAAGATTGTTCAAATGTAAAAACCATAGAGAAAGAAAAAAATCTTTGCTTTAAAAAGAGCGTGCTACTTAGTGAAATTCTATAGGATTTGACAGCGAAAGACCTTATGACAGCGAGACCGTTTTCTAAGAAATAATGGATTTAGTGGAAACGTCAAGTTTCCGTCGTTGGAATTTTTGAAAAATTATGAATGGATATAATTATAATTTAAGTTTTGTATAACAATTTCAGATGAAATGTTTTGTGCTTTCAGCAACTGTGAAGTGCGCCGAGGATACAATCCCGAAAATCATACTTTCCACCAGTAAATATGAAACATTGATAAAAAATTTAATTCCAAATTTTATAAAATTTGTGAGTGAAATCGACTCCGATGCCAAATTGTACAGTAAATTTAGGACTTCCTTTGTGATTTGCAGCCATATATCAAAGTTTCCAATAGATTAATTCAGGTATTTTCAGTAAAATAAGAAACCGTTTCTTTACACTAGGGCTTGACTAAATGATGACGTCATCAGTATCGATAAATTTTTTGACTGATTTTTTTAGGTAACCGTAATTCTTGTACAGCTTCTTCTCAGCACTGGCCCACACAACTGTCCCGAAGCTGTGCTGTGATAAGGTCTATGTTGGAACGTGTATAAGTGCTTCTAGCAAGTCTTCATACATAAATAAATAAATATGTAATTTAACAAAAATGAGGTTGTCTTGTTTATCAAATAAAAAGTATTATGTAATTAAAAGTGCATTGATTTAATTATTTTTGTTTCAATTTACATGATTTATCGTAACCTCGTCGATAAAACTTGGACCACCATAAGATACACATCACTATTGAACGCACACATGTAAAGTAACTTTTTGGTTTCGCTGAAAATCCGCGTTTGTCATTCTATACTGTACTACTTTCTATGGTAAAAACAGAACTTATAGTGAACTTATAGTTTAACTCCTTAAAATGCATTGTCCCTTTTGTAATAAGTGGATGGAACGGCAGAACAAAAATAATAACTGTCCAGCAGGCCTAGGATGCACGCCGTGATAAAAATTTATCGAGGCATTTTAGCGCGTTTGTTTGTCAAAAATCGACATACCCGCAGTTGCTAACATGGCTGCCATGAAAGTCATGTCGTACTGTCAAAATTCGAAATATGACAATTATCATTGAACCCTAACGTGCCACACATATTTTTATTGAATTTTGACATTTCGCCGTGTAACATTATCGTCCACCATTAGCGACGACGACAAATAAAAAAAACATATTTAGAGCAAAAATATATGACTGAGTCGTGCCATATTTTATCCTCGGCTCTCAAAAAACAATAAAGTGTAAAAATATTAAAAAGAAAGTCCCCGTGGAACATTTTTTATCCCTAACATATTTATTAATTTGAATTCATTATCTGTGGGCAATATTTGATATACTCTTAATCTGGGCAATATCGATTCAATCTGTCATTGTGTCAAGTTGATCATTTTGAGCCAAATCTGACATAAAATTGAGTGAATGGTTAGAAATTGACATATCTCGTTATCGTTGTGGATAAATTTGTCCAATGTGGTTGGGATGTTAGGGAATATGATAAAATAGCATAGATCGACTAATTTTGTCATGTCGATCGAAAGAAATAGTGTGTCATGCATGTTAGCCCTACTGGAGTCTTATTACAATTTTGGCAGTATTTGCAGAACGTATACCTGCCTGTCATTAATTTGGTAAGATTGGCACCCGTCAAACATGTCAAACAACGTCAAACATAACCCATTCATTATTTTTATATTTTAAAACATAATATCAACTTTGCTCATACATGGTGTTATAAGCAAAGTTGATATTATGTTGTCGATTCAAAAGTCTTGTTTTAATGCGTTCTTCAATTCGAGTGGAACCGAGACTACAAATACCGTCAAATGTTTGACAGAAAGTAAGTGGTCAACTTTTATAAGGGAAAATGGAATTGTCGTTTTACTCTATCTTTCTCGCAATTTTTCCTTATTTGCTCACCGTTTAGACCTACCCTGGCCTACGACAAACATTTTAAAACCAAAATCAGCTCAATCGGCCCAGCCGTTCTGGAGTTTTAATCAGACTAACGAACATCAATTCATTTTTATTTATATAGATCTCAATTACTTCAGCTCATACCAAAGACATATAAAATTAAAGGTGAGCTACTAATTGATGTTCTTTTGAAAAATAAAGACAAAGTCCGTTGGAACAGTAATGGTACAGTTTTTATTAACAACCAGGAAGTTTATAAAAGCAATATTGTTGACATAATTAACGATGTTGTAAGACCGCTAAAAATAGTTCTCCGGAAGGTTGGGTAGAATTTACAACTGCTTTAAAGGATTTACAAGTACCATTAAGCTACATTGGTAATCCAAAACGAGCAACTTATATTAAGTCGATCTCAAAAACACCAGATTTTGGGAAGAGGTTTGAATCAGCAACGGAATCTTACAGCACCCCTGATTATTCTACACCTCAAACAATTCAAAGGGAAAAGACGAAAAAGTAAAAAGAAAACTTGATTGAAAGAAATGGACCCCTTATTAGAAATACACAATATTTATTATGATGTTGCTAATCCTGCTGGTTATAGTAGTTTAAAGAAATTATCAGCAGCAATGAAAAATAAAATGACTTATAACGATACTAAGGAATGGTTGGAATCACAAGATACATACACTCTACACAAACCGGTTCAACGTCATGTCGTACTGTCAAAATTCGAAATATGACAATTATCATTGAACCCTAACGTGCCACACATATTTTTATTGAATTTTGACATTTCGCCGTGTAACATTATCGTCCACCATTAGCGACGACGACAAATAAAAAAAACATATTTAGAGCAAAAATATATGACTGAGTCGTGCCATATTTTATCCTCGGCTCTCAAAAAACAATAAAGTGTAAAAATATTAAAAAGAAAGTCCCCGTGGAACATTTTTTATCCCTAACATATTTATTAATTTGAATTCATTATCTGTGGGCAATATTTGATATACTCTTAATCTGGGCAATATCGAGTCAATCTGTCATTGTGTCAAGTTGATCATTTTGAGCCAAATCTGACATAAAATTGAGTGAATGGTTAGAAATTGACATATCTCGTTATCGTTGTGGATAAATTTGTCCAATGTGGTTGGGATGTTAGGGAATATGATAAAATAGCATAGATCGACTAATTTTGTCATGTCGATCGAAAGAAATAGTGTGTCATGCATGTTAGCTCTACTGGAGTCTTATTACAATTTTGGCAGTATTTGCAGAACGTATACCTGCCTGTCATTAATTTGGTAAGATTGGCACCCGTCAAACATGTCAAACAACGTCAAACATAACCCATTCATTATTTTTATATTTTAAAACATAATATCAACTTTGCTCATACATGGTGTTATAAGCAAAGTTGATATTATGTTGTCGATTCAAAAGTCTTGTTTTAATGCGTTCTTCAATTCGAGTGGAACCGAGACTACAAATACCGTCAAATGTTTGACAGAAAGTAAGTGGTCAACTTTTATAAGGGAAAATGGAATTGTCGTTTTACTCTATCTTTCTCGCAATTTTTCCTTATTTGCTCACCGTTTAGACCTACCCTGGCCTACGACAAACATTTTAAAACCAAAATCAGCTCAATCGGCCCAGCCGTTCTGGAGTTTTAATCAGACTAACGAACATCAATTCATTTTTATTTATATAGATCTCAATTACTTCAGCTCATACCAAAGACATATAAAATTAAAGGTGAGCTACTAATTGATGTTCTTTTGAAAAATAAAGACAAAGTCCGTTGGAACAGTAATGGTACAGTTTTTATTAACAACCAGGAAGTTTATAAAAGCAATATTGTTGACATAATTAACGATGTTGTAAGACCGCTAAAAATAGTTCTCCGGAAGGTTGGGTAGAATTTACAACTGCTTTAAAGGATTTACAAGTACCATTAAGCTACATTGGTAATCCAAAACGAGCAACTTATATTAAGTCGATCTCAAAAACACCAGATTTTGGGAAGAGGTTTGAATCAGCAACGGAATCTTACAGCACCCCTGATTATTCTACACCTCAAACAATTCAAAGGGAAAAGACGAAAAAGTAAAAAGAAAACTTGATTGGGAGAAATGGACCCCTTATTAGAAATACACAATATTTATTATGATGTTGCTAATCCTGCTGGTTATAGTTGTTTAAAGAAATTATCAGCAGCAATGAAAAATAAAATGACTTATAACGATACTAAGGAATGGTTGGAATCACAAGATACATACACTCTACACAAACCGGTTCAACGTAGATTTCCTAGAAATAAATATGTCTTATCTAATATGAACGACCTTTGGCAAGCAGATTTAAGTGATATGCGAACTTACAGTGAATATAATGATGGATATAAATATATTTTATGTGTAATTGATGTCTTTAGTAAATACGCTTATGCTAGACCTTTGCAAAAAAAGAATTCCGAAACTATTAAGAAGTGTTTTACTAGCATATTTTCAGAAGCTAATATTACCCCTAAACATTTACAATCTGACAAAGGTACTGAATTTGTATCAAAAGATGTACAAAAGTTTTTGAAAAGTAATAACATCAACTATTATACCACTAACAATCCTGACATCAAGGCTCGTATTGTTGAGAGATTTCAGAGAACGCTAAAGATGAAAATGTGGCGATATTTCACTCATAACAATACTTATAGATATGTAGATATTTTACAAAACTTGCTTTATTCATATAACCATAGTTTTCATAGAAGTATTAAAATGTGTCCCTGTGATGTTAATCAAAATAATATCATGTCAGTTTGGTCTAACTTATATGATCAACCAAAACGAGGATCTAGTATTTTAAGAAAACCCAAATATGAAATTGGTGACCATGTAAGAATCACAAAATATAAACACATATTCCAAAAAGGATATGAGACAAACTGGAGTGATGAAATATTTGTGATCACTTCAGTCATAGAGAGACGACCCTGGTTGGTGTATACTTTCAAAGATTTGAAAGGTGAACCTATCACTGGAACATTTTATGAAAAAGAGCTACAAAAAGTTGCTTATGATCCTAACACAAAATTTAAAATAGATAAAATTATGCGCACTCGGTATTCGGGTCTCAGAAAGGAGTTGCTCGTGAAGTGGAAAGGTTATCCAAATAAGTTTAACAGTTGGATATTGGCATCAAATTTAGAGTCATGAATAACGACGACTTTTATTTAACATTACCAAGCAACAGTTCTTTTTTATACTTTCCTGACAATAAAACGACACACTATTCAACAAAGTTACCAAAATCCATTAAGTTGGAAGGAGAATGGTCGGTGGCAATTGTAGAATTTCAATATCCATGTACAATGTTTACAGTTCAAATTAATCAAAACATCATGTACATAACAAAAAATATGACTGTTGCTAATGAAGCAGAACCATCTATAGTTACATACAAGGACCATATACCAGCTTCCAGTTATGAGAACATTAATGACGTTTTAGTAGCACTCAATTCAAGAGAATCATTTAAACTACGTCATGACAAAATTTCTAAGTACACAACTCTAACTGGAAATATTGATGATATAATTTCTCTAAAATTTTCTCCAATTTTGAGTCTCCAACTTGGTTTTGATCCAAATACTGATGTAGCATATAAAACCACTGGTACATTCCCAGCCAATCTTTACTTAGGGTTACCCTCTCAACTATTCATTTATTGTGATATAATAGAACCTCAAATAGTTGGAGATGTCATGTCCCCGTTATTAAGAATTATGTCATTAGACCCAGTTAAATACGTATATGGATCAAATAAAATGCATATATTTTCACCGCCGCATTATATTCCTGTAATGCGTAGAGAGTTCGATACAGTTGAAATAGATATAAGATCAAACACAGGAGAAAACATACCATTTGAGTTTGGGACGAGTTGTGTAAAGTTGCATTTCAAACGTATCCATAATCAATAAAATGTACTCCAAACATAATAATAATATTTGCCCATATCAACATTACTATACTCATCAAGCTGGAACTGGAATAGGTGTAATTTATAAAGGTGTACCACATCAACGTGGTCATGGTGTTGGAAGTTTTTTGGGAGGGTTGTTTAGATCAGTTTTACCGCTTTTATCAAATGGTGCAAGAGTGATTGGTAAAGAAGCCTTAAATGCTGGACTTTAATGGCTGTAGGACTTTTAACTGATATGGTTCATGCAAAACCCTTACAAGAATCTGTAAAAGATCGTTTTAAAGAAGCTACTTTTAATCTGAAAAGAAAAGCTGATGATAAGATAAATAGAGTGATGACAGGATCTGGTAATAAAAACAAAAGACGGCGTACACAAAGTCTCATTCAATCAGAGGAATTGAAAGGAAGAACAATTAAAAAAGCTAGGAGAAATACTAAATTAAATTTCAACGATATATTTTCTTAGAAAACTATTTCAATAGTAGATTGTTATACAAGGGGAGAAAGCGACCCATTTCACTTGAGATGTTTCTGGCGCTCGAACGAAGTGAGAGCGCCAATAATTCGAGAGTGAAATGGTGCTTTCACCCGAGTTAAACATACTATTTTTCATTTCGACTGTGAGAAAAAACATTAAATTTACAATATAGTCCAATCAACGAGGAGATTCGTTGTATGGAGACATCCGAATAATTCTCCCGTCGTTGAAACTTGGCACATAGTGAAAATAAGTAATACAGATTATAGATATACAATAATCCAATGATTTTTTTTACGAGAAGTTAGGTATTTATACCTAAACATGGAAATCGTTTATAACTCTCTGTGAAAAAATTCTCAGTCTGAAATTGTTCGTGTATACGTATGTATGTATAAGTTAGAATAGGTAAGAATAAGAATCCAATATTTTTTCGATTTCCGAGATACTCAAAATTAAACTTTTTGCATTTTGCTCTATTACTTCTACCGAAAAAATTCTCTGCTAATTTTTATTTTTTAATATGGTTTTATTTACGTATATAAGTAGCTTTATTAAGTTATCCAAAACATTTTTCAATACAATATTACAATTCTTATTTTTACTTAATTATGGCTCGTGAATAATTGCTCAGGCAAATTAAATGCGTTTCTTAGTTAGGGGTCGCTCTATTGAAGTAGATTTTTCAATAATCCAATAAAAATTCCATTAAATACCAAGTTTTTAAAATATCAATCATCATCATCATCATCATCAGCCTATATTAGTCCACTGCTGGACATAGGCCTCCCCCAATGAGCGCCATAGCGCCCTGTCTTCGGCTTGGCGCATCCAGCATCTACCTGCAGTCTTCCGCAGATCGTCATCCCATCTGGCCGGAGGGCGTCCCACACTACGTTTGCCGAGTCGCGGTCTCCACTCAAGAACTCGTTTACCCCAGCGGTTGTCGGTTCTTCGCGAGATATGACCGGCCCACTGCCACTTTAGCTTGCTAATTCTTTGAGCTATGTCGACAACTTTGGTTCTCTGTCGGATGTATTCGTTACGAATCCTGTCCTTCAGAGAGAAAAATATAAAAATATCAATAACGGGTAACATTGAACATTACCGCCACTTAGAACCGACCGGGCGCGCGGCAGTGCAGTGGTGCGTGTGCTCATATCTAAAACGTACTGCAGTCAGTCTATCTGTATAAAAAAATGATGATAGTGTTTGTAGGTAATGGCTGTCACCCGCGATAGCCCAGCAGCTAACTTAGGTGGTCTTGGAACTTGGGCACACGGGTTCTAATCCCAGTGCATCACATCGTATGTTATTCATGTGTATGTATGTTCTTATGAGTTCTTTTTACTTTTTTTTAAACAAAATATTGTGTTTTTGCAGTGATTATTTGCCAGTCGAATTCAGTCCTTATATGTTAGGACGTAAGGCTTATTTTGGCGGACGACTGACAGCGGAGTCTGGAACGCGGCGTGTTTTTATTGCGATTTCTGTCGGGCGAAAGTAGTTCTTATTTTCATATCGGAAGGCTTGTAGTCGGTGATGGATGATTGAGGATTCTAGAATGTCGTCTATTGTATTTCGGCGCCCGCGCACTCCATAGCTATCGTATAACTATAGTATACTATTATTCAATTATTGTGACGGTATTTAGCGCGCGGTCCTTAAAAGTCATTCTGTACAAAGAAAGACATTTCAGTTTTCGTTCATCTCAGTTACCTACTTGACCAATCAGAGGACAATGACTCAACGCAATATAATAATTACGTGAGGAGTTTAACGAGAAATGGAATGAAAAGATGGACCAAGAAATAAGTAAACGACGGTGGAAAAGCAAAAGGCTTAAGCGACACTGACAGATATTGGTCTTAACTTAGTTGTATTCAGCATGATTTTCTGCATCGTTTGAGCTGGGTTTGGTGTAAATCAGGATTGTTGTAAAATATGTTCATAGAATTTATCGGAGCATATTGAATAAATGAATGACTTTCTTTATATCGGACAATGGCATCCATAATAATACACTGCTCAACAAAGTCTAGGGAACAGGAGGTTTTTAGGGAATATTTTTATTTTTATATATTTTTGTTTTAAAGTTTATATACCAATCGATGCGCAATTTAATGCTTAATTAGTTGCGTATATAAAGGATTCAGTTTTTGAATTACGAGGTAATTTTAATGAAAAACAAAGAAAGTGTATTACAGAACTAAACAAAGAAATTTAATTTAATAAAATTTCTTAAAAATTAAAACATTACAGTTAAGAACAAATATGCGGGGACTTTTTTAATAATCAGTTTGACCCCCTAAGGCATTAACAACAGCTTGACATCGTCGTGGCATACTGATTATGAGACTATCGATTGTCTCTTGTGGAAGAAGACTCCATTCTCTGGAGAGATGTGAAAAAAGTTCATCTGCTGTGTTCAAATTTTGAGGGAGATTTCTAAAAGCCCTTCTCTTTAGTAAATCCTACGCGTGTTCAATGGGATTGAGGTCCGCGGACTGAGCAGGCCACTCCAGCACTTCGATGTTGTACTCGCGGAACACATCCATCACCTGACTCGCAGTATGTGGTCGTGCATTATCTTGCATAAAAATAAAATCTGCGCCCAGATTTTGTCGGTGCGGGATAACCACGGATTGGACTACCTGTTCGCAGTATCGCTCTGCATTTAAATTTCCCCTGATCAAAACGAGATCCGTCCGTCCACCCAGGCGGATTCCAGCCCACACCATGATTGTACCACCTTGGTAGGGATGCACCTCCTGTGGGTTTTGAAGCCGACTCTGCCGACCAGGAATCCGCCAAACACGCACTCTTCTTGAATCTGGATGAAATCCTAAGCGAGATTCATCGGAGAACAGTACATGTGCCCACTGATCTACGGTCCACTGCAAATGTTCACGTGCCCACAATAATCGACGTCCTCGATTTCCATGACGCAGCGCGGGCACTCTTAGTGGTCTGCGAGCACCAAGATTAGCTTAATGGAGTCTCCTCCGAGCAGTCTGGTCACTGATAGCAACCTGGTGCTGCGACTGGAGATCTTCTACCAACTGACGAGCCGTAATGGTGGGTTGCCTCCTTGCGACATTTTGCAAAAAACGGTCTTGCCTTTCCGTAGTAACCCTATACCTGCCTCTGTGCCTTTCGGCTACATCGCCAGTAAGTCTGTAACGTGCCCACAGTCTGCAGATAACGCTCGCGTGAGAATTCAGAGCAGCTGCAACTTCGCGTTGGGGTAGCCCAGCTTCCAACATTCCTACAGCTCGAATCATTTCTTCCCGCGTTAAATGACGTCGTGACATAATGGCCGTAGTCGCAAAAGTTACGAATAACAACAGTTAATTTTGTTTTTCAATAAAATCATAAAACAATAAAACAAATTTTTATCTTTAAAATTCTCATACAGTATCACTACACAGCAATCAAAGTGAAAGATTCCCGCCTTTTACGAAAATTCTTTTGTTTCTAATTTTTTTTTATTTAAAATTCGAACAACGTTTGATAAACATTCAGCCTACCTATTTACCTCAAAGAGATCAGTACTTTTTTAAAAAAGATTATACAAATAAAGTCATATAGTTGGCTTGTTCCCTAGACTTTGTTGAGCAGTGTTAATAAACAATTAAAATTACAAATAATGAATATCAATTAAATATTACATTTGATAAAATAAAATTAAAGCACGATTTTTTTTCTAATAAAATCTATGTAGAACATACATTAACGATCTGATTAATGAAAAATATGACTGCCCAATTACCTATAGATTCAATGGAAATCGAAATACTGTTGGTTCCTCCCCCGCAATCTGCATAAGCAAGAAGCCTTTGTACTTTAGGCGTTGCAGAAACAGCATTCTAAAGGCTTTATTAAATGTCACTTTAAGTGCCTTTAGCGCCTTTTGCGTATAGCTGACCCAGAGGGAGCCCGAGTAGAACAACTGGCAGTGTTTGAGCTTAAGACCTCCGTATGTGTTTTTGACATTTATAATAGATTTGGAATTCTTTTAGAGAAGAAAAAATTACAGAAAAACTTTCATAGTCAGATTGATTCCCATTTCCGATTAGTTATCTGTTTACATTGTTTCTTAATAAAGTGAATATTTAATCCGTACCTACCTATTTTTAATACCAAATTATTTAATCTGCAAGTAAGAACAGGAAGTATGCTTCAAGGAGAGTTAACTTAACTTCATTACTACATCGAGCAAACCTCTGGGCCAGCATATTACTCCGGAATGCCAAGGCGTATTTAAAAAAAAATAGAATAATTGACACCAAAAGTCTACTAATCTATATATATAAAAATGAATTGATGTTCGTTAGTCTGATTTAAACTCCAGAACGGCTGGGCCGATTGAGCTGATTTTGGTTTTAAAATGTTTGTCGTAGGCCAGGGTAGGTCTAAACGGTGAGCAAATAAGGAAAAATTGCGAGAAAGATAGAGTAAAACGACAATTCCATTTTCCCTTATAAAAGTTGACCACTTACTTTCTGTCAAACATTTGACGGTATTTGTAGTCTCGGTTCCACTCGAATTGAAGAACGCATTAAAACAAGACTTTTGAATCGACAACATAATATCAACTTTGCTCATAACATCATGTATTTAAATTTCAAAATATAAAAATAATGACGAATGACGATTGACTCGATATTGCCCACAGATTAGTTCTTACAAGAGTATATCTAATATTGCCCAAAGATAATGAATTCAAATTAATAAATACAAGTATGTTCCACGGGGACTTTCTTTTCAATATTTTTACACTTTATTGTTTTTTGAGAACCTAGGATAAAATATGGCACGACTCAGTCATATATTTTTGCTCTAAATATGTTGTTTTTTATTTGTCGTCGTCGCTAATGGTGGAATTTGAATAATTGTTATTTTTTTTTTGTTATAATTATCAAATGCAATAAAATTAATGATTTAATTTAGTAGATTTTTGGTATAATAATTTTTTTTTTAGTATATTTTAGTACTGGCAACAGAATGTTACCGATTATGATGTAGCATTCGTCACATCTTAGTAGTATTTTATTACAACCTGGACAGTTATTATTTTTGTTCTGCCGTTCCATCTACTTATTACAGAAGGAACAATGCATTTTAAGGAGTTAAACTATAAGTTCACTATAAGTTCTGTTTTTACATTTGAACAATCTTTTCTTCAAAAGTTAGGTGACAGTGACACTGACAGTATTGCCAGATTACTAAACTACTATTAGGCCGCCCCAACACGAAGTGATACGAAGTTAACCGGGTCATCTATATTAAATAGATATTTTAGAGATAGACATTTGGATCATGGAAATCGGACGGAGGAGGCGAACCTGGTGTGCTGTTAGGAACCAGCTCAGGTTCGATCATTTAAAAAACTTACTTCTTAAAGGACACGGTCGTATCGTGCCCCAGAGTCGTTTTATGTTTGATTAAAGAAAAGCATTAAGAGAATTGACTATATTATTTTTCAAAAAATATATTGAATTTTTAATACAATATTGTTTATTTACTTTGCTTTTATCTAGCGGCATATAAATCTACAAAAAAAATAGGACAACGATTGAATACAATTTCCTGTCCCCAACAATTGTTGTGTTTGGCAAAAAATAGCGGTTTCGAGCACTTATAAGCAAACTGGCGACCGCTTAACGAAATGGCATATTGTGTCATACTGTGTCATAGAACTGGCAGTTAGTTAAATAAGTAAGCGCTCGCAATCGCTATTTTAATAAGGAAAATGACGTTTGCCTCCCATAGGAACCTAACCTAACCTTTAAACCAACCAACCTCTTCCTAAAACTTGAAAAAAAAACTGTGACAAGGAACTTCTTTTCGTTGGCTATTGTTTGCGTCATCGTAATTTTCACGCGTTACGCACCCTAGCGGGGCAGTTTTCTATGTTTTAGTTTTGGTGGCCTAGATGGCGGTTTTTCGACACAGATGGCGCTATGATCTAGAAAGACCTGTTCTAAATAGTGTGCAAGAGATTGACCCCACACATTTTATTTCGTTTTATGTGAAAACCCCGCTATAAGCCGTAATTATATTATTTTAAAAGGCGAAGAAACGAACCCATAAAATTAGTTTTGGTCGTGACGCATGGATTTTTACTTTTGGGGCAAGCAATGTATGGCGGGTCGACCGTGTCCTTTGGAAGTGACGAATTTCTGTTTTTATATCAATTTGTGCTTTACTTGAATTTTCTGTAGTTTTGTCATATTAATTCGTTTTGTTCGGCTTAAGTTTTAACTACATTTTACATAAATCTAAGTAAGTGGTACGAAGTTCACCGGGTCATCTAGTTAATAATAAATATTGTTGGTTTTCTAATTTTGTTGTTGTATTTAATTAAATTTATTTTATATTTGGTTCAAGTGATTAAACTAGACTGGTTGCACCCGCAATCAATTAAAAACGAATAAATCATTGTTTATGTTTGTTTAGTTTACAGTTCTCATATTATTTACTTTGTTACTTAAACACCTCACAAAATACTAAAGTAAACAAATTAAACGTAACACAATGATCTGATTTTTGCGTTTTTAGGGTTCCGTACCTCAAAAGGAAAAAACGGAACCCTTATAGGATCACTTTGTTGTCCGTCTGTCCGTCCGTCTGTCCGTCTGTCAAGACCCTTTTTCTCAGGAACGCGTGGAGGTATGAAGCTGAAATTTATATCAATTACTCAAGTCTACTGTCCCTTAAAGCTGTGAAAAAAATCAAACTTCTAAGCCAACGCAATCAAAAGATACAGCCGTTTATGCCGCAAATTTTCGACACTTGCAAGGGAATCAAAACCTACAGGGTGCTTCCCGTGAACTCAGAATCTTGAAATTTGGTACGAAGCAACGTCATATAGCATAGATAAAGGAAAAATTACGAAAACCATAAAATTTTAGTTACATCACATAATATATATTTTTTTAATAATTTTAAACTTACTACCCATTTCCTCATAAACCCGTAGAGGTATTAAATTGAAATTCATACCAAATACTCAGGTCTATAATACCTTTAAGCTGTAACAAAATCAAACTTCTATGTCCACGCAATCAAAAGAGACAGCAATTTAAGCTGCATATTTTGAAACTCGCAAGTACTCGCAAGGGAATCAAAACCTGAAGGGTACTGTAGAGGTTTGGAGCTACGCGTAAAACCTCTATGTCACTTTTGTTCGATTCTTCGTAATTTAAAGGATGAAAAACTTTCTTTAAGAGTGACTTTTGAAGTGTTAAATACAACAACAAAATTAGAAAACCAACAATATTTATGATTAATTAGTAGACTTTTGGTGTCGCTTATTCTATTTTTTTTTAAATACGCCTTGGCATTCCGGAGTAATATGCTGGCCCAGAGGTTTGCTCGATGTAGTAATGAAGTTAAGTTAACTCTCCTTAAAGCATACTTCCTGTTCTTACTTGCAGATTAAATAATTTGGTATTAAAAGTAGGTAGGTACGGATTAAATATTCACTTTATTAAGAAACAATGTAAACAGATAACTAATCGGAAATGGGAATCAATCTGACTATGAAAGTTTTTCTGTAATTTTTTCTTCTCTAAAAGAATTTCAAATCTATTCTAAATGTCAAAAACACATACGGAGGTCTTAAGCTCAAACACTGCCAGTTGTTCTACTCGGGCTCCCTCTGGGTCAGCTATACGCAAAAGGCGCTAAAGGCACTTAAAGTGACATTTAATAAAGCCTTTAGAATGCTGTTTCTGCATAGCCTAAAGTACAAAGGCTTCTTGCTTATGCAGATTGCGGGGGAGGAACCAACAGTATTTTGATTTCCATTGAATCTATAGGTAATGGGGCAGTCATATTTTTCACTAGCTTTTGCCCGCGACTTCGTCCGCGGGGAATAGTGACTTCTTTCTCCCGTTTTTTACACATTTACCACTACATCTTTGCTTCTATTGGTCGTAGCGTAATGTTATATAACCTATAGCCTTCCTCGATAACTGGACTATCCAACACAAAAAGAATTATTCAATTCGAACCAGTAGTTTCGGAGATTAGCGCGTTCAAACAAACAAACTCTTCAGCTTTATAATATTAGTATAGATTAATCAGATCGTTAATGTATGTTCTACCTAGATTTTATTAGAAAAAAAAATCGTGCTTTAATTTTATTTTATCAAATGTAATATTTAATTGATATTCATTATTTGTAATTTTAATTGTTTATTTATTATTATGGATGCCATTCAAGTCATTCATTAATTCAATATAGATAGTGCCATCCACGAAGGCGCGCCCCTCCACTCGTCCAAATCGTTTAAAGTACATGTGTGCAAGCTTTTTACAACATTTGAATTGAATTTGGAACATAATAATGACTTAAAAATGACAAGCGCACCACAAAAAATACACTCAAAGGGAAATATGCTCTACTAAGATATAATTTTAAGTAGGCATGGTTGCTACTAGACGAATAATAAAAAAATAAAAATGCAACAGTAACATTTTTACTATTGACGTTTACGAAATACGTAAGAATGTTTTATAAATAACATTTAAAAAATAAAATAATATATTTATAAGAGAAATATCAGATTTTTCTTCGTACACGTAGTTGTTCATAGTTAGCGTAATGTTTTTTAGTCTTCCCCGATAAAGTATATCCCGGTAATGTAATAATTACTACATGGTTTTTTATTTATTTAAAATTGTTTATGGTGTTTAAGTATGTAACCATTATTTTTTAAGTAAATTTACAGACAGTAGATTATACCAGGTTTACTTTTTAGTACAACATACTGGGTTTTCCTTGACATATTAAAAATAATTAAAGTAGAGCCACTTTCGTGACGAGTCTAAATTTTTGAATGACGGCCGACCGCAACTGACGCGCGCGTCACCTTCAATCAAAAAAAGAGTGGGGCGCGCCTTCGTGGATGGCACTATCTATATGCTCCGATAAATTCTATGAACATATTTTACAACAATCCTGATTTACACCAAACCCAGCTCAAACGACGCAGAAAATCTTGCTGAATACAACTAAGTTAAGACCAATATCTGTCAAAGTGTCGCTTAAGCCTTTTGCTTTTCCACCGTCGTTTACTTATTTCTTGGTCCATCTTTTCATTCCATTTCTCGTTAAACTCCTCACGTAATTATTATATTGCGTTGAGTCATTGTCCTCTGATTGGTCAAGTAGGTAACTGAGATGAACGAAAACTGAAATGTCTTTCTTTGTACAGAATGACTTTTAAGGACCGCGCGCTAAATACCGTCACAATAATTGAATAATAGTATACTATAGTTATACGATAGCTATGGAGTGCGCGGGCGCCGAAATACAATAGACGACATTCTAGAATCCTCAATCATCCATCACCGACTACAAGCCTTCCGATATGAAAATAAGAACTACTTTCGCCCGACAGAAATCGCAATAAAAACACGCCGCGTTCCAGACTCCGCTGTCAGTCGTCCGCCAAAATAAGCCTTACGTCCTAACATATAAGGACTGAATTCGACTGGCAAATAATCACTGCAAAAACACAATATTTTGTTTAAAAAAAAGTAAAAAGAACTCATAAGAACATACATACACATGAATAACATACGATGTGATGCACTGGGATTAGAACCCGTGTGCCCAAGTTCCAAGACCACCTAAGTTAGCTGCTGGGCTATCGCGGGTGACAGCCATTACCTACAAACACTATCAACATTTTTTTATACAGATAGACTGACCTTGCAGTACTTTTTAGATATGAGCACACGCACTACTGCACTGCCGCGCGCCCGGTCGGTTCTAAGTGGCGGTAATGTTCAATGTTACCCGTTATTGATATTTTAAAAACTTGGTATTTAATGGAATTTTTATTGGATTATTGAAAAATCTACTTCAATAGAGCGACCCCTAACTAAGAAACGCATTTAATTTGCCTGAGCAATTATTCACGAGCCATAATTAAGTAAAAATAAGAATTGTAATATTGTATTGAAAAATGTTTTGGATAACTTAATAAAGCTACTTATATACGTAAATAAAACCATATTAAAAAATAAAAATGAGCAGAGAATTTTTTCGGTAGAAGTTATAGAGCAAAATGCAAAAAGTTTAATTTTGAGTATCTCGGAAATCGAAAAAATATTGGATTCTTATTCTTACCTATTCTAACTTATACATACATACGTATACACGAACAATTTCAGACTGAGAATTTTTTCACAGAGAGTTATAAACGATTTCCATGTTTAGGTATAAATACCTAACTTCTCGTAAAAAAAATCATTTGATTATTGTATATCTATAATCTGTATTACTTATTTTCACTATTTGCCAAGTTTCAACGACGGGAGAATTATTCGGGTGACAAAAGCTTCATTGATTGGACTAATAGTGGTTGTAGATGTCATGGTCAGGTATTATGTAGTACAGCGAGAAAGGAAAACTCAAGTTTTTGCACAAAAATACAGTTAATTTACAGTTCTCCAAACATCTAACATGATTAGAAAGAATAACGACACGAATACATGAAAACAGTACGAAAAAGCAGACGATACGAAATAATTAAAATCCTTGTAAAAAATATCGATCGAATTTTCCCCACAGATAATAATTGTCAAAATTTAAAAAAGTAGGCATAGAGTTCAAAAAGAAAAAATGACACTGGCAATGTAAAAAAAAAGTGTCATCTTGATATTATGGCGGGAAGCCGAATATCTTAATCACAGATTAGTAAATGTATATTTAAATTATAGATTGAATCAATTGAATATTTTTTATATCAACGATCATAATAAACATGTTTTTCAATGTATAGATAAGCAAAAATGTTTATTATTTTTATAATATGATGTGACTCAAATAGCTTTGATCCAAGCTTTGACTGCATGCCTTGACTCTATACCATGCCAATTAAAATTAAATTACTTTCCACCTTAGGGATGGATAAGCTATTTTCCACCCGGCTATCTACACAGGAAAGTGCTATTTTCCGAACAGGAGAGATGAAAAATGTCTTTTTTACATAATCATTCTTGTGAGTGCGTGAAGTCTGAACTGGACTTATTTGCCTTACCATCAACTCAAACAAGTATAGAAAATGGACAATGGATACACTATAAACCTATTTCATCACTTAGTGATGATGGACCACTAGAATTTCAAATCCCAGGTTCTGGAGATGACTATGTTGATTTATCTCATACATTAATCCACATCAAGGCTAAAATATTGAATCAAGATTTAACACCACTGGCTGATACAACTACTGTAGCACCCGTCAACTACTGGCTTCATTCTCTGTTTAGTCAATGTACGGTCTTGACCGCACATTTTGTTCCATCAGCGTTTTTACTTCGATGTATCATTTTCCACGCCCATCAATTCAGTACTAATAAAACCGCCATACGGTGTACTCGTATCAAATCATTATCAAATAAATCGTTCAATATAATTAAATCAATCAGTTATCATTTCCTATCAATTTCTAAAGATGTGCAGCAAGCAGCTCGTACATCTTTATGGTCCTTCGAGCATTTTGATCTATAGGTCGACCGCAAAACTGAGACGTTTCTGACGTCACTTTTATCACCCTTATTTTCATTTCCCTCACAGTTAATGTACTCCTCACTTTGATTAAAGTAAAATAGCGGAAGATAGGTGACGCGCCACTCGAACGTGGACCGCTAAAATCAGGCCCCCGTCGCCTAATTGCCTTCAGTTGCAATCGGGATTGCGTGCGCGGATGACATACGTGTGACATGTGACGTGAGGAGAAAATAATTATTTTTTCGGGTTAACCGTAACCAAAATGCCTTCGTATGCTTTCATACGTTGCCTAAACCATTCTAAAAGAAAAAACTAATCGCATGGAATCACATTTCACTGGTAAGTACACGAAAACTTTAATTTCTAAATTTATTTGTAAATTCAGTATTTTTTGACGGCCATTTTTCAGGGCGAGATAGAAATATACGATTCATTGATGTGCGACCAGTTAGGTATGATGATGATGATGACACATAACGCAACATGTGCTGCTTGTTGAGATTTGTCTACGCCAGGGATGCACAGACTTATTAAGACTAGGGGCCACTCGGGCAAATTATGAACTGATGGCGGGCCGCCAGAAGTATAGGTAATTAAAGACAATAAAGAATTGATAATTATGTATTAAAATTGAAAAAGAATTTATTAATTTGAAGCGTGGCACTGCATAGTGCTTACAATCTTTTTTATATTTGGCTCAAATTTACTTGTAGCAACACGTAAAACTGCTTCCAAACTTTCATTTGCAAGGCGGTTTCGATTTTTTGTTTTATTATTATTTAGTATTGAAAAGGTTTGTTCACATATATAGGTAGAACCAAATAAGCTGGCACATTTCAGAGCGTTTATGCGCAACTCTTTGTACGTATTTTTATCAATGCAGCGGTAAAAGTTCAGCAAGTCTCCTTCGTTGAATTTGTTGTGTAAATCTTGGTCGTTTTGAATGTCGATAATTTCTAACTGCATTGACTCTGGCGCATTTTCAACTGAAATCGTGAAAGGATTGCTGAATATGTCCAACAGAGGTTTCACTTTTTTAAACTCCGAAAATCTTTCTTGAAAAGATTGAATCAAAATATCTAGCTTTTCTACATAACTGAAATTAATCGCAGTTTTGTTGAATTTTTCAGCCATTTTCTTATAATTCGGAAAATGATTGTAATTTCCAGAATATAATTGCGATCTGAAAAGTGTCAGCTTGCATTGAAAGGATGATACGTGAGCGTAGAGCTGGGATATCAGTTGATTTTTGCCTTGAAGCCGTGTGTTCAAGACATTCAAATGATTTGTAATGTCAACTAAAAAAGCCAAATCACACAACCAATCAGGATTTTTAAGTTCCGGGACATCCTTTTGCTTTTCCGCCAGAAATATTCCAATTTCTTCTATTAAATTTAGAAATCGTTCCAGGGTCAATCCACGACTTAGCCACCTTACTTCTGTATAATACAGTAAATCTCCATATTCGCTTTCGATGTCATCAAGGAATTGTTTGAATTGCCTGTGATTGAGTCCTCGTGATTTTATGAAATTTACAGTCGAAACTACCACTTTCATGACATTTTGAAATTCAATTTTTTTAGAACAGAGGGCTTCTTGGTGTATAATGCAGTGAAACTGCATGAGATCTTCAGCGTTTATGTTTTTTTCTTGCATATGCTTTTTCAGCAAAGTAACTAGCCCAGAATTGACACCAATCATCGAAGGAGCACCGTCAGTGGCAACTCCCGATAATTTTGATAAGTCCAAATCAGTTTTTGAACACTCATCCAAAAGTACATTGAGTATATCAACTCCTCTGGTTTGACCTTTCAATGAACACATTCCTAACAACTCTTCTAAGACTTCAAAATCTTGAGTAACACCTCGTATGAATATGAGAAGTTGAGCTGTGGAAGTAATATCAGTGGATTCGTCGAGTGCTAATGAAAAAAATTCAATGATCTTAGTTTTTTCATTTAATTGTTCCGCAATATTACCTGACAAAGACATAATACGTCTTTGGATAGTCATACGATTCAGTTGAATTTTCTCAAACTTTTTTGCTGCTTCTGGACACATTTTCTTAGCGGCAATTTCTATGCATTCTTTTACAAAATCCCCATCATTGAAGGGGCGACTGCGCTTTGCTATCATTCGAGAAATTTCATAACTAACTTCTGTAGCTGTTTTTGAATCTTGGATGGGTTTTGTAAACATAGCTTGCTGACCAATAAGCTCCCGTTTTAAAGACAACATTTTTTGCTTTCTTAATTCGCCTGTAAACTTGGTAAAAGTAGGATGCTGCGTTTCATAGTGCCTTTTTACATTATATTCCTTTGCAATCGCAACAGAATTCTTGCAAATTAAACAAACGACTTTATTATGCGACCATACAAAAAAGTATTTCTCAGTCCAAATTTCTTGAAACTGCCGATTTTCATCTTTAACCTTACGTTTTTTACTAGGTCCTGGCTTGTCCATGTTGCGTTCTAATCCTGGCTAGGATTAACACAGCACCTAAAAACAATTACAGTACCTACTTAAATTACCCATCCTTTTTTATTTAGGTAGATTGATTTAAATAGGTAGGGAAACACTTATTAATAACAGAGTTTTACTTACGATTTCACAACACAATTATACACGGCACTTGACGGGAAATCTACGTTGAATGTGGATCAAAATATATGACACCGGCTAGTCGAGTTAAAATCTACACTAGAACTATTGACACTTCACTCAAATTAAAACCGAACTATCGGTCGCTGCGGTTAGCGTGGCTTTTATACCGCGCGTATAGAGTCGAAAACTGTCTGGAGAAATCTCGAAACCGACTCTGGAAGCTTCGTGTATCTACCTACGCGAGCAATCGGGAATTCGTGCACTTAAGAGCGCGCGCGCGAGATTCAAATTACTTTTCGAACATATTTTTTTTGGTTTTATTCTGGAATAGAATTCAATATTTTTCGAATGTACGAGAGTAAAAAAAAAAAAAACGAGAGTATTATTTTTGCTGTCGGCGGGCCACCAGTATTCGACCGGCGGGCCGCAAGCGGCCCGCGGGCCGCGGTCTGTGCATCCCTGGTCTACGCGGTACCGTTAGCATAAAATGTCGATCATAATAAATTTATATAATTTAACTTTTACCTGATATTGATTGTTGCTTCTTTATTTGTAAAATGGTATTCAACTTCAATAATGTAAACAATAAAATAATTATCTGCTCAAGTTTGTTACAAAAATGACTGTATTAACGTAAAGCTTTTTTTAAATTCACTCGCACCTAATCTGTCTGTATAATTGCAGGTCTCTTACGGATACATCGTTGCGTGACGTCAGCGCCATCTACTCATCATGTCAACTGCAGCGAGCCAAGTAGTTATTAATTACAAAATAAATTAAACTTGGAAATCATTTATTGGAAGGAAATCAAAATCATGTTTTAATAATAAATAATAAATTTAATAATAAATAATAATAAGTTTTAATTTGTTTATGTAAGATCACTTTACTGTCATACTTTAAATCTACCAGTGGAGACATGTAAATGGCCTTCGTTTTAATTATGCTTTAATTTAATCTATTTCTAGCTGTAAGTCTTCCAAAAAATGTAATATAAAATAAAATAAATTTAAAAATAAACTTATATTTTGTTTAGTTTTTGGTTACCCTACTCACGCCAAATATCGCTCGACATTTCAAAATAGTAAAGTAATAATAACAATTATTTATTATTATTATTTATTAGTTTTCACAAAAAAACATGGTACACAATTTCACTCCGATTTGTCTGCTGACGCTTCTTGATTCTTATTGCAAGGAGCCGTCAACATGACAAGAGACAACTCAAAGCGCGCGTTTGTTTCGCTCGCACTACCGTCGTAAGAAATAGGTTTGTCTCTGTCGTCAGTAGCGTAAGCTGTGTGGGTCATCTTGTATGTAGTAGTGAGTAGTGCCATTTTTTAGCTGACAATTAGTATGACATGCCGTATCTTCCGCTATTTTACTTTAATCAAAGACTCCTCATCATGACTATAAATTAAACGATCTTTCTTTTACCTTGAAGAAGAACATTTAATTCATAATAAAAAATATGGAGTACATTATTTGGGAGAAAAATACAACAAAAGTGACGTCTGAGACGTCTCAGTTTCGCGGTTTACCTATAGCGCGCGGTAAGGTCAAAAAGCGGGACCACACGGTTCGACAACGTGACTGCGTTTTGCAAGAGTGTGTTTCCGTGAATTACCGCCCATCAAACTCATACACGTGTAACAATCAGTGAACGTTTGTGAGCAACTATCAAGCAATATCATCAGCATTATCATCATCAACAACGGTGATCTATCAAGCAACTATAAACATCAACAGCAAAGACTAAGTAATCTTGTATCCAAAGTGTAGTAGCGAATCGGTAGCGTCGGCCTCCCACCAGCGGGTCTCACCGACAATATTGAGAAGGCGCATTTATTACACTCAGGATACTTGAGCACATAGTCGCAGCAACATTATCATCAGCAATCGTATTTTCCATCATTAAAAATGGAAAACTTACTAGCAGTACAACATCAACTCATGGAAGCCATGGATAAGTTGATGATCAATTTCAGAAAAGATGGAGCTGAGAGAAAAACCCCATCGAACATCAAACGACGCTTGGATACTCTTGATCAGTATTGGAGAGAATTCCAAGACAATCATCTATCTATACTAATATTATAAAGCTGAAGAGTTTGTTTGTTTGTTTGTTTGTTTGTTTGTTTGTTTGTTTGTTTGAACGCGCTAATCTCCGAAACTACTGGTTCGAATTGAATAATTCTTTTTGTGTTGGATAGTCCAGTTATCGAGGAAGGCTATAGGCTATATAACATCACGCTACGACCAATAGGAGCAAAGATATAGTGGTAAATGTGTAAAAAACGGGAGAAAGAAGTCACTATTCCACGCGGACGAAGTCGCAGGCAAAAGCTAGTATAAAAATATGTGAGTTCGACGAACGTGACTTCACATATTTCACCGAAAAAAGCTACGACCGAACCTTATCATTTTATAATGAGAGTCGTCAAGTGTTTCAACAACATTTACAAGCAGACAAGGAAGCTAAGTCCATCCTCAGGCCCGCCATTCCAATGGCTGGCGTATCTGCGGATTGGATGCCACCTCCAGCTTCTACACCGGAGCAACAACCAGACCCTTCGGTGCAACAACCAACGCCTGCCAAGGTAGACAGAGGTAACTCAAGCAAACTCAGTGAAATGTATCGAAAGCAAAAAAGCAACTTCAAAGCATTTGAACGTGCTATAAACACGATCAACCTCGAGCTGCTTACCGAGAAGTGGGAGTTTGAGGACGCTCTTCGCAACATACAAGGTCGGTGGAACGCTGTAGACTCCTTACATTGGGAGATCGATAGCGAACTTATCACCGAAGACATAAAATATGAGCAAGCTTATTTTATGTATGAAGAAAGCTACAATATGATATGATGAAAAAAGCAATCAATAGCAAGATGTGGGCTGCGTCTCATCGCGAGCAGTCAACACCCAAAATGGAAATTCCTGTATTCAGTGGCAGTTATCAGCAGTGGTCTTCGTTTAAAGACTTATTTACAGAAATAATACACAAAAATTCATCAATGTCACCTGCACAGAAAATGCAATATCTGAAAAGCAAAGTCAAAGGTGAAGCTGAAAAGCTCATCCAACACCTTAACATCAGTACCGAAAACTACGAAGCCTGCTGGGATATACTGAATCACAGATTTAACAACAAACGCCTAATCTTCAGTTCTCACCTAAACACTCTTCTCGGAATACCTACAATACAAAATCAATCATCATCATCTCTGAAAAAACTTCACGACACAACGAAAGAGTGCCTCAATGCTATCAAAAACTTGGGTGTGAATATATCAAACTGGAACCCCCTCGTTGTACATCTACTACTTCAAAAACTAGACACAGATACGCACAATGACTACTTCGAGTACATTGAAGATCCCAGAGCTCTACCATCAATATCAGAATTTCTATCATTCATCGAGATGCGATTCACAGCATTAGAATCGTCTCGGCGCAAGCCAGATGTACCTAAAACCTCAAATATGACCAACGAGCCTAAGAAAGGTTATATTTTTAAATCAAACCAAGGTGCATCGAACAAAGCATTCATTAATCACACCAGTGCAAAATCCTTGGAATCATCATCACGTTGCAAAAACACGTGTCCGTTGTGCAACGAAAATCATGGAATTTATCATTGCAAAACGTTCCTGAACCAAACACCTGACAGCAAGCGCAAAACAGTTGCACAATTGAAGTTATGCGAAAACTGCCTTTTCGATCATAAAGGCAAGGTTTGTTTTTCTGACAAACGATGCACTCAATGCAAAAGTGAACACAACACTTTATTGCATGAAGCATACGTATCAAATAACAAAGAGCATGCGCCTGGTGCCAGCGGCAAGTTTGCGCAATCAAAGAACGTGAATCATGTGTCACAAGAATGTGTGGCCGAAATCATCTTAGCAACAGCCCAAATCAAAGTACGATCAAATGATGGAAGTTATCTCACTATGCGAGCACTGATCGACCAAGGATCCCAAACAACTCTGATCACCGAGAACGCCGCGCAGAGACTTGGTTTGCCGAGACAACACTGCAAGGGAGTGATCTTTGGAATCGGAACCAAGGGAAACAATTGCAAAGGCGTCATTAACATCACGGCCATCGCAATGAACACTGATTACACCTTCAGTACCGATGCTATCATCATGAGAAGTCTAGTGAGTAACTTACCAAACCAAACATTTGACAAGCCAGCATGGAGGCATCTGGATGGCATACAGCTTGCGGATCCAGACTTCAATATCAGCAGACCAATTGACATACTACTTGGTGCTGATATCTACTCTAATATCATCCTAAGTGGAATCATCAGACAAAATGAAAACCTACCGATCGCACAGCAATCGCGCCTTGGTTGGATCATTTTTGGCAGTCTGACATCATACTATCATTGCAACGTCGTTTTACACAACCTAAACGACATATCAAACTTCTGGGAAATAGAAGACATACCAGAAAGTTCTAACAACATTTCATCAGAAGATCAATACTGCCTTGATTACTACCAAGCAACAACTACACGACAAGATGATGGACGCTACGTTGTACGCCTACCTCTTAAACCTGATTGCGAGGAGAAATTAGGCGACTCAAAGCGAAAGGCCGTTGCACAACTACATCAACTAGAAAGAAAATTCGCCAAAAACGAAGATTTAGCAAACAAGTACAAAGGCTTCATGCACGAATACAAAGAACTCGATCATATGGAGATATGCAATCAAAGTAACACGACTCCGGGTTGCTATCTGCCGCATCATTGTGTGCAACGCGCTGAATCAACTACTACAGCTTTACGTGTCGTCTTCAACGCGTCATCGAAGACGTCATCAGAGTACAGTTTAAACGATCTTATGTATAGTGGCCCCAACTTACAAGCAGATCTACTATCTCTAATCATGAAATGGAGGCAGTATGAAATAGCTTTCTCAGCAGATATTGAGAAAATGTTTCGGGCCATTCGTTGTCATGATGATGACAAAGCATATCAAAAAATAGTATGGCGTGAAACAACTGATCAGCCGGTCCAAGACTATGCGTTATCAACAGTGACGTATGGAATGAAGGCCGCGCCTTACTTAGCAATGAACACACTGAAACAATTGGCACGCGATGAAGTTCACAAATTTCCTGAAGCAGCTAAAATACTTGAACATGACTTCTACATGGATGACCTCCTTAGCGGCCATCACAGCATCTCTTCAGCAAAAAAGATTCAAGCAGATTTAATCAACTTACTGAAATTAGGGGGATTTAATCTCCGAAAGTGGTGCTCAAACAATGATGAGTTACTACAAGCAGAAAGCAAAGGTGACCACCAAGCGGCATTTGACTTCAAGCAGTCAACAGCGCCAACTAAGACCTTGGGGTTGAGTTGGAGCCCACATAAAGATGCCTTTTACTTCAAACTAAAGATCGACACGTCTACCACGAAACCAGCAACGAAGCGCTCACTTCTATCAGATATATCGAGAATCTTCGATCCTTCGGGTTGGCTGTGTCCAGTAACAACGAAATTGAAGTTACTATTTCAATCAGTCTGGCAACAAGAAAGCATCGGAAATGAATGGTCTAAAACAAAACTTGACCTCAAAAACATCAATCATATACAACTACAAAGATGGTTGCAGAGCCGAGAAAACGATGAGATCGAATTACACGGATTCTGTGACTCATCAGAGCGAGCTTATGTTTGCGTAATTTACAGCAAGATCAAAATCGAAGCAAAATCCGATTGCAAGGCAATTACGTTGGTAGCAGCAAAATCCAAACTAGTACCGACATCAAAAAGCATCTCACTGCCGAAACTCGAGTTATGTGCTGCACTTCTACTATCAAAACTCATGCAAACTGTTCAACGCAGTCTATCAGATAGCAAGCTCAAGATCTACGGCTGGTCAGACTCAACAGCAGTGCTTGGTTGGATACAGGGTGACATCACCCGCTGGAAAACTTTCGTCGCCAATCGAGTACAACAGATCAAAGAAATCATACCACCTGAAAACTGGCGTTATGTCAAATCAAGCGATAACCCAGCTGACTGTGCGAGCCGTGGTATCTACGCATCAAATCTAAAAGATCACCTCTTGTGGTGGCAAGGGCCAGAATGGCTCAGCACCTATCATCAACCTGAAAAAGAAACAAATCAAAACTACACTACCGATCAAGAAGTGAAGAAAGCGCGTCAGACTAACGTCACGACGTTACGTCACGACGATGACATCATCGAGCGTCTTATCAACAGACACAGCTGTGTTTCGCGAGTGACGCGCATACTTACCTGGGTCATGCGCGCGGTGTCACGTTCCAAACCGTCGACGCTGCACCTAACTGCACCTGAAATCAAACAAGCAAGAAATATGATTATAAAGCATGTACAAAAATCATATTTTGAAGATGAAATACTTATCATCAAGCAGCATGGTGGTGTAAAACGAGACAGCAAATTACTGCCACTCAATCCGTTCCTAGATGAGCAAGATCTTCTGAGAGTTGGTGGCAGACTCAATCAAGCAAATATCGATAAAGATATGAAGCATCCACTTATCATACCTCACAGTGGACACATTACTAATCTGTTAATCGATCAAGCACATAAAACAACATTCCACGGTGGTGCCCGTCTTACCTTAGCACGGCTAAGACAGAACTATTGGATCATTGGCGGCAACAGGGCTGTCAAAAAACGCCTCCGTGAGTGTGTTGTATGCAGAAAGCATAACCCTATCAAACATACGCAAATCATGGGAGACCTGCCGGCGGCGCGATGTAACCCGACCCGACCATTCTATCACACGGGTGTTGATTACACCGGCCACATAGAAATCAAATCAAACAAGGGGCGTGGCATAAAAACCACCAAAGGCTACGTTGCCGTCTTTGTGTGTATGGCCACAAAAGCTATACACCTAGAGCTGGTATCAGACCTCAGCTCTTCATCATTTCTGGCAGCCCTACGACGACTAGCAGCCCGCAGAGGAGCCCCACGTCACATGTACAGTGACAATGGGACGAACTTTGTCGGGGCAAGCAGACACTTGAAAGAAGAATTCGTCAATCTTCAAGACACTTTGAATGAAGAATTCTTCGCAGCAATCGCAGACATGGATATAGAATGGCACTTTAATGCACCAACCTGGGCTAGTGCAGGTGGCCTATGGGAAAGCTGCGTTAAAAGCCTGAAGTTCCACCTTCGAAGAGTTGTTGGTACCCAAAAACTCACGTACGAAGAACTAGCAACGCTCCTGTCTCAACTGGAAGCATGCCTCAACTCAAGGCCACTTTACGCTCTGAGCGAGGATCCAGAAGACAACAACTTTCTCACGCCGTCACACTTTCTATCAAGTGGTCCCTTGATAGAAAGTGAAAAACTTACCTTAAACATCATGGAGACCGAAAGAGACGGACGAACACGGTGGCTACTTGTACAAAAGATATTCACCGACACGTGGAAGAGATGGCAATCAGAATATTTATGCCAGCTCTCAGCCAGAAGCAAGTGGCAACAAAAGCAAGAAAATTTCAAGACCGGTGACATTGTTGTCATACATGATGCTAATCTACCACCTGGCAAGTGGGCGTTGGGGAGAATCGTTGAACTTCACCCTGGCAAGGACAACTTTGTACGCGTGGTTTCTATCAAAACAAAAACCAACGTCATCAAAAGACCTATCACAAAGATATCCCTTCTCCTACCAAACTCGAACAATGAAGTTGAGACGTCAACAGACAAAAATTCAAAACCTGATACAGAACCTGGAGTCAAAACAAGAAGAGCAAGAAGCAAAAGATTATGTAACTTTGTTACACTAGCAATGACGGTCCTATTTGTTGCACTACTATCTCCAGTTCAGTGTGCGTACAACTTAGTAAGCCTAAATAGCAGTCAAAGCATTTACTTTGACAAAGTTTCGAACATGCACCTTATACGAGACCAGTGGAAGCTTATTGTTTACTACGACATGGACCCGTACTGGCAAGGACTACATATGTTTGAAAAGTATATCAAAGGCCTTGAAAACATATGTTCGAAACAAGCAAAGCGAACAAAATGTGACGTAGTATTATTACAGTTACGTCACGAGGCCACCGAGCTCGAGTACTACAACAATGTGTTGCTCGGTCAGCAACTCACACACTCGCGGCGCCGGCGCGGGCTTATCAACGGTGTCGGATATCTCGCGCACAGTTTGTTCGGGGTATTGGATGACGAGTTTGCGCAGCAATATGAAAAGGACATCAATTTAATCAGAAACAACGAACAACATCTCGCTCAGCTATGGAAGAATCAAACTTCGATAGTAGAAGCCGAAAATAATCTTCTAAGCAGAATTGAACAATCAATGGATAAGCAGCATAAGATATTCAACAAGCAAATCATGGCCCTAGAAAACGCAAGCAATACTATAGCAAAAGAAGTACAGAATGTAGAAAACACAAATGAATTTATGATGTCCTCTGTTATCGCTAACAGCATCGTAGCAAACCTGAAAAATATTCAAGAGACACTGCTAGATACTGTCACGAATATTTACTATGGGAAGTTTAACATGCACTTACTGACACCTGATCAATTACGTAAGGAGTTAAGCATCATCTCTGGTCAACTATCACAGGAATTAGTCCTTCCGATAGATAACATACAGGCCAACTTACGCAACATCTATCATCTGTTAAAGGTTAAGGCTAGAATGACCAATCAATACTTCATCTTTGAAATATTGGTCCCTCTAGTGAGCAGAGACAACTTCGACATGTACAGGCTTATTGCCGTACCACAACAAGCTCAGGAAGACATGGTCCGTCTCACACCTGTCGCAGATTACACAGCAATTAACATCAAAAAGGACTCATACATACCGCTTTCAGAAGAGGAAGTCCACAGATGCATACCATACGACGCCGAGACCCATCTTTGTCCTCTGCAAAAACCTATAAATCACTTGAAATCAGATGAAAACCTCTGTAAGAAAAACATTACCACCAATCAATTGGAAGTTACAACAACAACATGTGAAGACACTTGGGTAGAAATCAGTAAAATAAATACTTACCTGTACTTCTGTTGTAATCAATGTACGATCAGAATCCTTTGTGATCGTGAAGTCACAGCACAACGGTTAAGCAAGGCCGGTATCATCACGTTCAGAGAAGGCTGTATCGTAAAAAACGAAGCTTTCACGATATTAACGCACAGAACTCAAGTGACTAACCTGAATATCAAGCCAGACGTCACTGAACTGGGCATCCCCCCGATCAATACAATTATCAATTTAACAATTCCAATCCAACAACTTGAGACTATCAACGATACACAACATGAGGAGCATCAACAACGCATATCAAGCATTGGCCAGCGAATTGAAAACATGAAGGTCAATGAAGCAAACCCTCTACTGGAAGATCAAATGTCAAGTCACGACCTACATCAATTTGTGATTTTGTACATCCTAATGGGGGTGATCATTGCTGCTGTCGCGGCATACGCGTGGCGGCACCTGCGGCTAAGATGCTCCGCTCGTGTACAACAAGCTCCACAGAGCAACAAATCAGCCGACTTCCACGTCCACTTCACACGAGCTGACCCCGGTGCAGAAACATCAAGAGTTGCACCTGGACATCACGAAAACGAAGCAACTGCAGTGGCGACGGACACATCAAGAGCAAGCGTACGAGATCAGTCTACGTCACCAGTTATTTGCAAACGTTTTTCCGAATGTGAATAGTGACAGTGTAGTTAAGTTTAAATATCATAGAGACTCTAAGCATGAAATTTTTAGTTAAAGTGTGAAATACTTAAGCATTTATTGTTATATCATTCACCCTCATCATTTGCGCCCCCGCAGCATGTACGGTCTTGACCGCACATTTTGTTCCATCAGCGTTTTTACTTCGATGTATCATTTTCCACGCCCATCAATTCAGTACTAACAAAACCGCCATACAGTGTACTCGTATCAAATCATTATCAAATAAATCGTTCAATATAATTAAATCAATCAGTTATCATTTCAAATCAATTTCTAAAGATGTGCAGCAAGCAGCTCGTACAGTCAATTAGATGTATATTTAAATCAAAAACTTGTATCTCCTCCTAATAATACCTACGGATACCGTGCCTATATAGAAACTCTATTAAATTATCATCCTCATGCAAAACAGTCACACTTAACTTGTGGAATGTGGTATGAAGATACTGCTGGAAAAATGAAGAACGCCGATGAATCAAACAAGGGTTTTACAGAGAGATTAAAGTATGTTAAGGATAGCAAAGAGGTGGAAATGATGGGGCATTTGCATGGTGATATTTTTAATCAAGAAAAATTTTTAAATAATGGAGTCGAAATGTGTGTAAAACTAGTAAGATCTAGAGATTCTTTTAATTTAATGGCTCCGACAAATGATATGAAAGTAAAAGTATCCATCACTGATGCCACTCTTATGATTCGTAAAGCTCGTATCAATCCAAGTGTACTCCTCGCTCATCAAAAAGTTTTAGCGTCTACAACTGCAAAGTATCCAATTACACGAGCTGAAGTTAAAGTTTTAACAATTCCATCTGGTATTCAGGGTAAAACACTTGACAATGTTTTTCTTGGGCAGATACCAAAACGATGTATTGTTGGGTTTGTTAACAATACAGCTTTTAATGGTAGCTTTAATAAAAATCCTTATGATTTTGATAATTTTGGAGTAAATACATTTAGTTTGTACATAGATGGCATGCAAATACCTTCAAAGGCGTTGCAGCCCTCATTTAGTAATGGGCTACACACTGCTGCTTACCATACACTCTTCTCAGGAACTGGTATTCATTTTATGAATGAAGGTAATGGTATAAGTAAGGACAGATACCCGAAAGGTTACTGTTTGCTGGCCTTTGATCTTACACCAGATCTATCCGCAAATTCATCAACACATTGGAATTTAATAAAACATGGGAGTCTTAGAATAGAAGTAAGGTTTGAAAATGCTCTGACGCAAACGATAAACTGCATTGTTTATGCTGAATTTGATAATATAATTGAGATAGATAAAAATAGAAATATAAGTGTGGATTTTAGTAGTTAAGTTTATGTATAAAAAATAAATTCTCCTTTAATTTTATTTATATGTTTGTTTACTTCTGAGTTAGGCAGACACCATAAACCACTATGAATACTCTAGAAATTAGTAAATATTTAACAAAAATACATCCTACTTTAAGTTCTAATGTTTTTCCTGCTAACCGATTACCGGTCTATATGACACCTCCTGTTTACTTGATCAGTAATTTAGATCCTGATACAAAGCCGGGCACTCATTGGATAGCTATTTATATAAGTTCAGAGGGTGTTGGAGAATACTTTGATACTTTCGGTCGAAAACCTGACACTTATCATTTATCTTTTTTGAAACGAAACACTAGTAAGTGGATATATAACAGTAAAATTATTCAGAATATTTTTTCATCATTTTGTGGCGAGTATTGCCTTGTGTATTTGTATCTTAAGCGTAGAGATATATCTTTAAATGATTTTGTTGAAATGTTTAATGATGATACTATTATATTATTTGATGATATTAATTGTTGTATCTTTTTTTTTTGCATGTTTCAATTCCAATTATTTAATATTGTTTAATTTAATTTCAAATTATTATTATTATTATTTTTTATGTTTTAAATTGTTAATTTTAAGTTTGTTCCTCAAGTGTGTGTTTACACCCAGCACTTAGCAAGTTCTAATGTTTTTCCTGCTAACCGATTACCGGTCTATATGACACCTCCTGTTTACTTGATCAGTAATTTAGATCCTGATACAAAGCCGGGCACTCATTGGATAGCTATTTATATAAGTTCAGAGGGTGTTGGAGAATACTTTGATACTTTCGGTCGAAAACCTGACACTTATCATTTATCTTTTTTGAAACGAAACACTAGTAAGTGGATATATAACAGTAAAATTATTCAGAATATTTTTTCATCATTTTGTGGCGAGTATTGCCTTGTGTATTTGTATCTTAAGCGTAGAGATATATCTTTAAATGATTTTGTTGAAATGTTTAATGATGATACTATTATATTATTTGATGATATTAATTGTTGTATCTTTTTTTTTTTTGCATGTTTCAATTCCAATTATTTAATATTGTTTAATTTAATTTCAAATTATTATTATTATTATTTTTTATGTTTTAAATTGTTAATTTTAAGTTTGTTCCTCAAGTGTGTGTTTACACCCAGCACTTAGCAAGGGCTCCCGCTGAAAATCAGTGTCGTGGCATGCTTACCATCTGCTGTCACGACTTATACTGAGCGGGGTCCTTTTTGGCACACTTTGAGGCTTTGTGTTTTTTGTTCCGTCCAATTTTATTTAATTTTTAATTTTGTATTTTGATATTTTTGTTTTTTATTTTTATGTGTGTGTCAACAAGATATGTTTAAGTCTTTTGTATTGGTGTAATATTGTGTACCTATGATATTAAGTAGTTAATGTACCTACGCTTTATCTACACTTATATATATTATATATTATATATAATATTATAAAGAGGAAAACTTTGTTTGTTTGTTTGTTTGTTTGTTTGATTGTAATGAATAGGCTCATAAACTACTGGACCGATTTTGAAAATTCTTTCACCATTCGAAAGCTACATTATCCACGAGTAATATAGGATATATTTAATTTTGAACAAAAATAGGGTTCCGTAAGATATTAGGGTTTTTCGGACACAAGGTGTGAAAAATCAACCAAAACAGTTACTTATTTTGCGTACCCTGCCTAAACTATTAAAGATAGAACCATAAAATGTTCTAAGTAATTGTAGATCTTATAAATATCTACAAAAAAGTCCGCGACATACTATACCTATCTATGTCGGGTGAGGCACAAGAACCATTTTTTTTATTGAAAAATCTTGATTATTTTTTGTACTACATTTAAACGCGTTTATTTTAGTCATGCTATAATCCTTATCAAATTAATTATTTCATCACTAAGTACAGTTAATGTAAATAATATTTGGTCTTTAAATGATTAAAATTGGACGTTTGGTTCTGAAGTTATAGCGATATTAAATTGGACGTTTGGTTCTGAAGTTATAGCGAAATTAAAATACATATTACGATTTCTGCTGCACGGCCGGCCCGTTGCGAAGTATGCTTTACCAAGGCCCGGTGAGCGTGTGGGAGGGGGAGTTTAGATCTATGAGTAAGGTACCCGCGCGGCGCGCTTTTCAGTAAAAATTTCTTTCGCACTCACGATAAACAAATCCCTGGGCCAAACATTCAAATTAGTAGGAATTTATTTACGAAAAGAATGTTTTACGCATGGGGTCGGGGCTCCCGAGCATCAGTATATTTTGTTACCAGAAAATAATGTAACGTCAAATGTTGTGTATAGAGAAGCTCTACAATAATAGCTTAAGTTTTCTATCCTAAAACAACGGGTCGCACTCCGGGACTTAACAACTAACACCCACACAAAGAAAATCTGTTCAGCCTGCGGATAGTGACTGCTTCGTCGAAGTTAGTGTCGGTGTCTGTGAATTGACATGGGAATCATTTGTTTGCTGACCGTGTCTTTCCTGGGTAGGCTTTTTGCAGCGGTAACCGACATCCACGCGGGCGGAGCCGCGGGCGACCGCTAGTTTTATTATAATAATAAAGAAGTTGAAAATATCTAATGTGTTTAATTGAAATAAAACAAATAATTTTATAGTAAAGTTAAGATTTATTTTTTCGATTTAATAGTAAACTTTTTTACATGTGGTGAACTGGAAATTAATTGTCGCGTCTTTTGATGGTTGTTTGATTTTGTCCTGTTGTAGTATTTGATTCGTACGTCGCTGTGTTTCCAGTGTTCACACTCCGGTATATTCTTAAATTTTTTCAGATCATAAATTTCCAATTTTATAAGATGAGTGGCTTTAGCTCCGTCATCTTCGTTAGTGGATAAATATGAAACTCCATCTACCGTTGCTTTAGCCACAGTTGAAGCCCCAAGTTTTCCCTTTTTCTTTATAGTCCGTTCTTCGAAAATTCATCCAATGCCAGAGAGTCCACTTTTGCTGAGTATTTCGGTATGGTTGACGATGATTCGTCATCTGACACTGGATAGTAGTAATGCTTGTACGTATTTTCTTCAAAATCAATGGCACCAGTACCACATGTGAGCTATAACAATGAATACAAACAAAGATAAGTTATTATTACACAAAGAAAAGTTGTAGAAAGAAAATAAATATTTAAAATTAATACTTACATCCATCTCGGATTCCATTGGCAGAAGGTTTCCTTGAACTAGTTAAAATAGTAGGTAGTAGTTTTTGAAGAGCTAAAGAGCAACTGTGTGAGGAAAGATAAAGTCGCAGACCTTTTATACTAGTAAAACTAACGCAATCATACGCTTACGCATTACGCTTAAGACTTATCTGCTTAAAACATAAAGAAACTACAAACCATTAAAATGCAATTATGATAAGAAGTTATGTATCATAGATAGTTACCATAGACGTTCGTAATGGACCGGATGGTATTGATATGATGATAAACAGCAATATCTACTTTAACTCGTCAAGTATGTGTAAACGAGACACAATAAAAATTCCATTATTATGCGACTCTCGGCATTCGTTTGATACCTGACTGATTAACATTAAGAGCCTATTGGAATGCCATTTTGATAAACAAAACATTTGAAAATAAATAAGGAGTCTTAAAAGATGAAATATGAAACCAAAAATTGCGCACGGGCGGGATTCGAACCAGCATCTTTCTGGCTATCCGGGCCAACTGCTCTTCCAATTGAGTTACCGTGCCGTCGGTCCGACCGCGCGAAATTCTTGGTCTCATTGATACGTCATTGCGTGACGTTAGCGCCATCTACCCGTCTGTTTATGCAACAGCGGGCCAAGTAGTTATTCTTTACAGAATAAATTCAACTTTTTGGTTTCATATTTCATCTTTTAAGAATAAAATATGACACTGTGAGTGTTAAAAATGGTGTAAAAGGACAATGGGACGTCGAGGAGGATTAGCCTTATCTTAATGAGGGGTATTGGAGCTTATCTGACGCAAAAGCTAAAACGCGAAGGAGTGCAGCTACGCAAAAATGGACCGCATAGATCGATCGGGCATGGTCGAAAACCCCCATTTTGACACTAAACTTTTTTTTTTTTTAGCCGGCGATCCCGCTCAGACGGGAACGGGGAAGGGAAGAGAGGGGGGAAGGGGGGGAACCGGAAATAGTGAGCCAGAACGCACGAATCCCTACTACTACTGGATCCCCGAATAAGTTGCACATCAAGTAAATGTAACATTTCTAGTTTGAACGAGAATGTTTCAATACAGGCATTACCTCTGTATACTGTTTTTGCTAACCTTCAGCTACGTCACGCGTCGCAAATCAAGTCCGTGTGTAAAATAAATAGCTCGGATGCGCCTTACCGCCTGCAGTCCCATTTCCTCTCGAATCCATTGACGATGACACTTCTTGTAGAATCGCGCAGCAAAATAGACAGCGACTAATATAAGGATGGCCAGTGAAACGAAACTCACGATACTCAGCTTGTCCACGCTGCTTCCAATGCCTTTTACTGTGGCGTCGTTGTTTCCACCAGCCGCGTTTTGGTTCAGGAAAACCTCCTCCTTTTCTACAGTTGATCGACACATATTGATATGATCTTGGTAACTGATGTTAAATTTACTGGTAGAGCCCCTTGGCAGAGCCCTTTGGCAGGGTCGCCATGAAGTGTTCGGGGTTCCGTCGTCTAAATAAGAGCACAACTATTCAGTAAAACTTTCATTTATTGTCTGTATAAAAATCATGTACTACACCTAAGTTACACCAATTCAATAGCGTCAGCAAATCGCACTTATAAAGGAGCGTACATACTACGTTTAGGCTTAAGGAGCATACACAATATAGTTGACACACTTCACCTCCCGGGGGTGTAAGAAAAAAAAATACAATGAAGTAGTTTTTTTTTTTTACATCAAAATATTACTGTTTATTTATTACTTACAATTGCTGTATTGCTATTAATTATTTACTCAAACACAATTAATTATTCATAAAAAGGGCGCGTCCTATTTTTATGAACTAAATCTATCTTATCGTTATTACTATTACGTATTTTAACATTACATCCTAAGTCTTCTACAACTACAAAAGGACCTTTATATATCAGATCTAATTTTTTATTATCTTCATTTCTTACAAGTACTAAATCATTTACATTATATTTAATAAAATTAACCGTGCTATCATAACATTCTTTTCTTTTATGCTTATTACACAGTAAATTTTTCTTTGCATCAGCATGAGCTAACTGTAATCTATATTTAAGTTGTAAGGGATAATCGTCTATATTATACAATGGTTCTACTTTATCATAAATATTTGAAGGTAAATGACATAATTTACCAAAAACAAGTTCCAAGTATCAGGGTAATTTTCACATCGTCTATATTAATCGTCTATATTATACAATGGTTCTACTTTATCATAAATATTTGAAGGTAAATGACATAATTTACCAAAAACAAGCTCCAAGTATCAGGGTAATTTTCACATTGAATTCGCAAAAATATTCCCAACGATTTGTGTGCATTTTCCAGAGCACCTATTGATTGGTGATGATACGCCGTGGACGACAACTTTTCAATATTTAAAATTTTACATACCTGGCTCATGACTGTTGAAATAAACTCCTTCCCTCTATCCGTGGCTATTCTCTCAGGAACCCCAAATCTTAAAATAAAATGTCGGACAAATGCATCAGCAACGGACACAGTTTCTTAATTTTTTAAAGGAATAGCTTGAATAAATTTAGTTAATTCGCACTGTATGATCAATATGTATACATTATCATCTACATCTCTATCTAATGGTCCTACTATATCTAAGAAAACTTTTTCAAATGCCGAAGAAGCTGTTGAACTAATCTCCATCGGCTCTTTAATGTATCTAAAATATTTAGTCTTCTGACATTTAGAACATTTCTTTACAAATTCGCGAACGTCTTTCTCCATATTTGGCCAATAGTATCGTCTTTTAATAGTATTAATCATCCTCCTTACTCCAGCATGACCACTGGATGGCAATAGATGGAAATCATTCATAACAATAGTTTTTTCGTTATCGCCTACAATTCTCTTTACTCCTCGTAAAATATTTATTCATGATCCGGACCATTCTTCTAACGACTTTATTTCTTCACAAACATTTTTAATAAAATCTATATTATCTTCATCTTTTATTATGCAAACTTCACTTATACTGTTATCATTACAGAACGATCTTAATTTTTGCACAAATTCGGCTCGCGAGAAATGCGCCTTAAAATTAAGATTAATGCATAACAACTTTTTACTAGACGATAACGCAAAACATTCCAATTCTTCAGTAACTAGTTTCTTCTTTCTCATCTCATTTACTTTCTCTTCTTCCATGAAAACTAACTCATATGAATCAAACGGTTTTCTTAATATGTCTACAATTCTTGGTTGATCAGGCCAGTCCTCGGTAGACGTACTAAGTTCCGTATCATCACATTTATTCACTCTATCATTCTCGTCAATTTTCCTTCTCTGCGCTCTTGTTAATACACATACAAAATTTTCATGCATATTTTTTAAGTCATCTGATGTAATGATTATCATAGACAAAGCATCCGCAACTGAATTATTTTTTCCTTGTACATAAACAATTTTAAAATTATATTCCTCTAATGTCAATCTAAATTTAAGCAGTCTACTAGAAGGATCTTTCATGCCAAAAAGATATAATAATGGTTTGTGATCTGTCATTATTGTGAAATTTCTACCAAAAACATAAGGTCTAAAATATTTGACTGACCAAACTATTGCAAGTAATTCTTTTTTCATCTCTCCTGTTCGGAAAATAGCACTTTCCTGTGTAGATAGCCGGGTGGAAAATAGCTTATCCATCCCTAGGGTGGAAAGTAATTTAGTTTTAATTGGCATGGTATAGAGTTAAGGCATGCAGTCAAAGCTTGGATCAAAGATAATTGAGTCACATCATATTATAAAAAGAATAAACATTTTTGCTTAGCTATACATTGAAAAACATGTTTATTATGATCGTTGATATAAAAAATATTCAATTGATGCAATCTATAATTAAAATATACATTAACTAATCTGTGATTAAAATATTCGGCTTCCCGCCATAATACCAAGATGACACTTTTTTTTACATTGTCAGTGTCATTTTTTCTTTTTGAACTCTATGCTTACTTTTTTAAATTTTGACAATTATTATCTGTGGGGAAAATTTGATCGATATTTTTTACAAGGATTTTAATTATTTCGGATCGTCTGCTTTTTCGTACTCTTTTCATGTATTCGTGTCGTTATTCTTTCTAATCATGTTAGATGTTTGGAGAACTGTAAATTAACTGTCTTTTTGTGCAAAAACTTGAGTTTTCCATTCTCGCTGAACTACATTATACCTCAACATGACATCTACAACCACTATTGTAAATTTAATGTTTTTCCTCACAGTCGAAATGAAAAATAGTATGTTTAACTCGGGTGAAAGCACCATTTCACTCTCGAATTATTGGCGCTCTCACTTCGTTCGAGCGCCAGAAACATCTCTAGTGAAATGGGTCGCTTTCTCCCCTTGTATAACAATCTACTATTGTGTTGTTGGATAGTTTTTCTCGGCTTTATTTAATGGCCTACTGGCATATGCTACTGGTCTTAGGTCTTAATTGCATAGCACAGCGCCTATAGCAGTTCCAGAAGCATCTGTTTGGACTACAAATTCGTTATCTTCTGAGAAATCAGGATACTGCAAAATGGGTGGTGACATTAATGCATTTTTCAAATATGTGAAACTATTTTGGCATTCATCAGACCAAACAAAAGTTTCGTTTTTCCTACTCAATTTATTTAATGGTGCGGCTATATCTGCAAACGATTTTATGAATTTACGGTAATAGTTGCAAAACGCTACAAAACGCTTTACTTCTATACCATTTTTCGGAATAGGATATTCTTTTAATACCTTAGTTTTATCGGGATCAGGTGAAACTCCTGCTTCTGAAACTACGTGACCAAGATAAAGTATTTCCCTTTTTAGGAATTCGCACTTTTGTGGGTTCAACTTCAAATTAACTTTTCTGAGTCTTTCCATTACGCTAATAAAATTTTTGTTATGACTATTCAAATTACGTCCAAAAACTATTAAATCATCCAAATAAACGAAACACTGTTCGAAAGATAGGCCTGACATTGCAACTGACATCATGCGGCTAAATGCGCTAGGACTTATCTTAAGCCCCATTGGAAGACGCTTCATCTGGTATTGTCCTGTGTTAGTAGTAAAAGCTGTTAATTTACGACTGTCTGAATCCAAGGTCACTTGATAGTACCCTTGATGGAGGTCAAGGTGACTAAAGTATACGGCACCAGATAGTGAGTCTAAAATTTCATTAATATTTGGTAGTGGAAATTTATCATCGCATATTACTTCGTTCAATTTTCTGTAGTCTATGACTAATCGCCATTTCTTTTCTTGTCCTTCCGTACTTTTCTTAGGCACCAATAGTATTGGACTTGACCATTCGCTATTGCATTCTTCTATGATGTCATTTTCTAACATGTTATTAATTTGTTTAGATATTTCCGGTTTTAAAGCTTGTGGTAGTCTGTATGGCTTAACATAGATGGGAGTAGAATTAGATTTGACTGTTATGGATTGATTATAAATATTGGTTGTTGTCAGCTTATCACCAGCCGTATAAAAAATATCTGCATACTTAGCGCAAATAGCTTCAATTGACTGTTGTTCGTCTTTACTTAGATGATTTAAATTTAACTCTGATAAAATTTGCTGTACTCGTTTAGCATTGATATTGCAATCATTGAACCCACAAATGTCGTATTCTGTTAATAATTCTAATTCAGTTGTAAAAACTGGTAAACATATGTCTTCTTCGCTAACGTTTAATATTTTAACTGGTACCCTATTATTATGCACGCTAACAATCGAATTCGCTAAAAACACATCTTTTGCCAACTCTCTTCCACATACAACAACATCTTCATTCACACAATTTTCCAAGAAAATATGATGTATTGATTCTGATCGCGCCGGAATTCGTAGAACTCCATTAATCCTATCATTTTCACTAATTAAATCGAAAAAATAATTATATCCATTGCTTATTAGCGTTAAAATATTCGAATTCAGATCAATATTTGCGTCATATTTTGCTAGAAAATCCAAACGTAGAATTCCGTCTGCTTTCAAAGGTAATGTATCAAAAATTAAGAAATTATGTTGAAATGTTATATTATCATTATTTTTAAGTGATAAATTGACTGAGCCTTGAGAACGCGTTTGTCCTCCAATGCCATTAATTAAAGTATCATCCTTGTTCACTAAAACATTATTCGGTAGTACTGCACTTTTCACAATTGATAGTGTAGCGCCTGTATCTATAAGCCAGTAAAATTTAACTCGTCAAGTATGTGTGAACGAGACACAATAGAAATTCCATTGTTATGCGACTCTCGAGAGTCGTTTGATCCCTGACTGATTAATGTTATTTATGAAAAAAGTTACATACTTAGCATTACCATTAGTTGAAAACACAAAATGGCTAAGATCGAAAAAACTGATTATTTTGTTTATTATTTGTAGAATCAGAACTCATACTATCGACTTTATCTTGTTCGTTAGCACTGCTTTGTTCCGCAGTATAAACGTTTCGATTGCCGCCACGATTGAAATTTGGACCTCTTGAAAATCTACCACGCTGACCTCTATTTGAATAAGTCGCGGGTCGTCTATAATTGCCTCTAAAATTTGTGAAATTTCCACGTCTAGAAGCAAAACTCTGTCCTGTCTGGCCATAAGAATTACTGTTACGATATTGACCATAATAGTTATTTAAGCTCCCACGGTGGTACTGATTACCACGGGCATATCTTGCATTATTAAAATGAGCTCGTCCTTGCTTAGATGCATGCATGATGTTACCTGCCTGTGGTTGGGACGTAATCTCTTCGTCCTTGGCTGCTTGGATAGCGTCCTTCAAGCTGCTGTAGTCGCGCGCGGCGATGACTGTAGCCAGCCTCGAGTTGCGCAGCCCGTCTGAAAACCGTTTAATGGCAAATTTTTCATTGATTGGCTTTAACACTGTGAATGCCTCGTTATTTCCATTTGCCTGTGAAATCGTTAATTGTGTAAATAATTTTTCTACGGCAGTTCCATACTCATCGATGGATTTTGAGTCCTGCTTTATATTATTTAATTGCATCTGTAAGGCCATAAACGATTGTTTAGTAAGACAATGTTTTTTCAAATCTGAAATTAAATTTTGTACAGATGTTAGAATAGTTAGATACGGGATTGCTACCATGTACCTTATTATTTATGAGCTTCCGATATTTAATAAGATTTTATATAAGGTACATGGTAGCAATCCCGTATCTAACTATTCTAATGTTAGTGACCATGAAAGTTTAAAACAATATATTGTACAGATGTATACGCATTTGACATACGTAATTTGGCATTTTCAGAAAGCCTGCTCTTTAGGACAAAAGTAATAAGCAATAATTTACCTTTATCATCCAGCATATCTGCATACATCTCGGCAGCATCGATCAACCGTTTAGTCGTCGCTTCCGACCCGTCCATTACTGGAATCAAACTACACGCCTCTTTTAGACTAAACTCCATTTTGTCACTTGTTGTTTCAGGCAAAATACATAGAATATTTATTTCCTCACTTTACTTTCATATTCGCTCAAAATAATAAGTGGCTAATAAAATAACCTTAGCATCTTTATTCTCCTCCAAAGTAGAAAATATTTCTTCACATTTATCGTAAATCAAATTAGCTTCATTTAACTTATTTTTAGTAGTATTACATGTATATCTGTTTTTACCTTTCTTAATCAAGTATTTCCGTATCTCTACCAACTCATTATGCAATACAATTAAACTTTCAATCATAACTTTAAACTTTACATTTTACTTATGATTTCGTAATTATAGTCTAAAAATAGATTACCTACTGCAAAACATGGTGACAAAGTTCACGAACAAAAATGTGCAACGTTAACAGTTTACGCGCGGGGTATCATATTTGCGCACTTTTTCTGCTACTTATAATTATTGCGTTATAAAATGTATTGACCTACTTTATTCTAACCACGTTTTAATATTAATAAATATCACTAATTTTAAAATGTTCAAATAAATATAACATATTTTAGAGTCCTTAAATTTTGCACGAACGAATTAGCACACGCACATATAAAAAAAAACACTTTTTAAACATTGGAACGCACGTAGTTTATTCACTCACTTCTTTAAGCTGTTGATTCCTCGTCCTGGGCTCGTCCTCTCAATGAAGCTCGGATGCGCCTTACCGCCTGCAGTCCCATTTCCTCTCGAATCCATTGACGATGACACTTCTTGTAGAATCGCGCAGCAAAATAGACAGCGACTAATATAAGGATGGCCAGTGAAACGAAACTCACGATACTCAGCTTGTCCACGCTGCTTCCAATGCCTTTTACTGTGGCGTCGTTGTTTCCACCAGCCGCGTTTTGGTTCAGGAAAACCTCCTCCTTTTCTACAGTTGATCGACACATATTGATATGATCTTGGTAACTGATGTTAAATTTACTGGTAGAGCCCCTTGGCAGAGCCCTTTGGCAGGGTCGCCATGAAGTGTTCGGGGTTCCGTCGTCTAAATAAGAGCACAACTATTCAGTAAAACTGTAATTTATTGTCTGTATAAAAATCATGTACTATACCTAAGTTACACCAATTCACTAGCGTCAGCAAATCGCACTTATAAAGGAGCGTACATACTACGTTTAGGCTTAAGGAGCATACACAATATAGTTGACACACTTCACCGTACATCATTTCCATGTTTGAACTAAAATATAGTATTGTTAACCTAATCTTTCCGATTCCAGTTATATGGTTTAATTAAAAAAACTAAGAAATGGTTTCATTTTTTAATTATTTTATTCTTTATTGCCCTGACAAAAATGTAGTACAAATGTGGGACTTAATGCTTAAAGCATTCTCAACCAGTCAACATTGGGGAAGCAGAAGCGTTAAGGCGGCGTAAAAGAACATAAAAAGCTACATTAATTATATACTCCTAATATACATACATAAAAACTTAAAAATAAACCTACATACCTTCATCACTATCTTTCAATACTAGCGGTCCCAGCGAACTTTGTTTCGCCCCGGCCCCGTCCCGCCCCAGCCCCGGCCCCGTTGAACGGGATAAAACGGATCCTATGTCCTTCTCCTGGCTCTAAGCTACCTCCCTGCCAATTTTCAGCTAAATCGGTTCAGCCGTTAGGCAGGGTACGCAAAATAAGTAACTTTTTTGGTTGATTTTTTACACCTTGTGTCCGAAAAACCCTAATATCTGAGGAACCCTACTTTTGTTCAAAATTAAATATAGCCTATATTACTCGTGGATAATGTAGCTTTCGAATGATGAAAGAATTTTTAAAATCGGTCTAGTAGTTTATGAGCCTATTCATTACAATCAAACAAACAAACAAACAAACAAAGTTTTCCTCTTTATATATTATATAAGTGTAGATAAATAATAAAGAACAAAACTATTTTTAAAATACAAAGTAATCAAAAGGAAATATGTAGGAAGAAGTTTTTTTTTATCCTATGAGAAACAACACTAATAATTTTCCTACGCTACTAAAGATTTTATACATGTCAAACTGATTTCTAAAACCAATGATATCAATTTACAATTGAAATTGCTGAGATTCTATTTTGATTTATTAATTAATTAATAACATAATTTGCAATATTACTGATTACGAATCACCACCTGTAAAGGTTAGTTCACAAGATCAATAAATATTATTTCATTTAGTTTATCATAGCGTTAATTATTATTATTTGTATATGCTATTGTATTTTACAATGTGCGACTTAATGCCTTAAACATGTTCTTCTAGTTAACTTTGGAATAGGCAATGCAAATAGTTCAATCAATAATTCATGTTAATTGTACTTTTTGTTTTATTTTTTATTATACCTACAATTACAATGAATAAACAGCAACTTTTGTTTTTAATAAGTTTGGTACTTAATTTCTACGTATTTTTAACTAACAGAATATATTTTAATAGATTTTCATATAAATAAAATTTAAAAGGAATGTGCACATAACTGGCATGTGTACACCGAGCTTTATTTTGCAAGCATTGACAGTCAGCGGATTCTAATATTAGCTGCGATGCAGTTTTAAAATATGATTGGGTGTACTAATTTTGCTGAATTTTGTGTAAAATTATGTACATACCAGAGTACTATTACAAATACAACATTTTAAATGAAACTGGAACCAATTATTTTAGATAAACCTATTGATTTTTTTTCGTTTTAGAATTATCTAAAAGTCACATCTTTGATTTTCACTATTCTATCATGAAACCTTTTTTTGAGAAAAAGTTAAAACTTTGTTAAATGGGTACTGATAGTTTTCTTTATTCTATAGATAGAATGTAAAGACTTTTACAGTGATTTAAACTTACATTTGCTTCAATACTTTGACACTAGTAATTATCCTGTTACTAACATCTACAGTATTTCAAGTCAGAATAAAAAGGTACCAGGAGCTCTATTTTTTAATCACTTGCGTCAAGATGGCGTGTGATATTCAATGTTTAAAGTCGAAATTTGGAATGAAAACCAGTTGTAATCTTTATAAAAAGGATTTGAAAAATCATTGCTTAATTTTGTGAGTACTCACGTCTAGATTTGGAGTGATTTCCGTTGATTTCTTATGTGTTTTCGAACGAAAATCACACGACATATCCAAGCGAGTGATTTTTAAATAGGTGGTAATCTTATTTCCGAATTTGTTGGTTTGCGATCAAAGTTATATTGTATCCAACCAAACTACGCAGAAATAGTATAAAAAAGCAAAAGGAATGCAGAAGCAAGTTTTCAGAAATGTACATTTTAAGGATCATTATAGAATATTAAATGAAAATGTCTTTTGAGAGAGAAAAATATTATATTTAAGTCTCTTAAGCATGAAACCGGTCGTTGTGAAAAGCCATGGGGAGGCCTATGTTCAGCAGTGGACGTCCTTCGGCTGATAATGATGATGATGATGATGAAGCATGAAATGTTTATGCAAGAACAGGGCCCCTATTTTTGAAATCCTTCGTATGACTTATCCCAGGCTTATACGCTTAAATTTCACTCGTAAACCCAAGTCACACGAACGCGATTTTCCGCATTGTTCATTGCAATAATTTGATTGAAACCTGTGTTGCCATCCTAATCTTGCGGCGCGCGCTCCTACGCACATCATTTTGAGTACTTACCTATTTTTTGCTTGTTTGAGAACCCCGTAAAGTAGTTGCTTTCGAGACGTTGTTCCCATGACACTAAACGGACCACTGAATAGATAAATAAGGTTAGAAATGCCCCGGTCAGTGCAGCAGAGGTGAGCTTGTTGTGAGCATATGAGCACGAGCAGTACTTCAGTCGCGTGACAAGAGCGTTGCACTAATATTCTGCAAGAACAGCGATTTTGTTGCACCAAGTATTTAAAAAATACTCATTGATGACTGTGCACGCACATTACTAACAAAATTGCTACCTTAGCACGCAATGTATCGCATCCAATTTGCTTGGTTCGCTTGCGTACACAACGATAGGGATGTAGCTCACGGCATAGTAAAAATATCGATAAATGGTAATTTCCCTACTGATGTTTTAGGAGATTAAGACATGATTAATTAGTTAAAATAAATATTGTTTAGTATTTATTTATAACAAACTAGCGCCCTCCCGCGACTTCGTTCGCACGTCTAAGTTTTACCGTTCCCATAAATCATAGATTTTTGAGAGCCCATACGCATTACTACTTCTATAGTCTTCCCCTATAAATATGCTAAAATCTGAAAATGTATCTGACATATTTTATAACCAGACGAATAGTTTCTGATATAAGCGCGTTCAAACAAACAAACAAAAAGATCCAGCTTTTTAATTAGTATACTTATATATTATAGACTAGATGACCCGGTGAACTTCGTACCACTTACTTAGATTTATGTAAAATTTAGTTAAAACTTAAGCCGAACAAAACGAATTAATATGACAAAACTACAGAAAATTCTAGTAAAACACAAATTGATATGAAAACGGAAATTCGTCACTTCCAAAGGACACGGTCGACCCGCCATACATTGCTTGCCCCAAAAGTAAAAATCCATGCGTCACGACCAAAACTAATTTTATGGGTTCGTTTCTTCGCCTTTTAAAATAATATAAGCCGTAAATAGCGGGGTTTTCACATGAAACGAAATAAAATGTGTGGGGTCAATCTCTTGCACACTATTTAGAACAGAGGCCTTACTCTGGACACAAAACCCGATCCAATGGTTATAGCCATCCCTGTCACTCATACCAGGCCGTGCATGCGTGTGACAGGGATGGCTATATTCATTGGATCGGGTTTTGTGTCCAGAGTAAGGGGGCAGGTCTTTCTAGATCATAGCGCCATATGTGTCGAAAAACCGCCATCTAGGCCACCAAAACTAAAACATAGAAAACTGCCCCGCTAGGGTGCGTAACGCGTGAAAATTACGATGACGCAAACAATAGCCAACGAAAAGAAGTTCCTTGTCACAGTTTTTTTTTCAAGTTTTAGGAAGAGGTTAGTAGGTTTAAAGGTTAGTACCTATGGGAGGCAAACGTCATTTTCCTTCTTAAAATAGCGATTGCGAGCGCTTACTTATTTAACTAACTGCCAGTTCTATGACACAATATGCCATTTCGTTAAGCGGTCGTCAGTTTGCTAATAAGTGCTCGAAACCGCTATTTTCTGCCAAACACAACAATTGTTGGGGACAGGAAATTGTATTCAATCGTTGTCCTATTTTTTTTGTAGATTTATATGCCGCTAGATAAAAGCAAAGTAAATTAACAATATTGTATTAAAAATTCAATATATTTTTTTTAAAAATGATATAGTCAAGTCTCTTAATGCTTTTCTTTAATCAAACATAAAACGACTCTGGGGCACGATACGACCGTGTCCTTTAAGAAGTAAGTTTTTTAAATGATCGAACCTGAGCTGGTTCCTAACAGCACACCAGGTTCGCCTCCTCCGTCCGATTTCCATGATCCAAATGTCTATCTCTAAAATATCTATTTAATATAGATGACCCGGTGAACTTCGTATCACTTCGTGTTGGGGCGGCCTAATAGTAGTTTAGTAATCTGGCAATACTGTCAGTGTCACTGTCACCTAACTTTTGAAGAAAAGATTGTTCAAATGTAAAAACAGAACTTATAATGAAATTATAGTTTAACTCCTTAAAATGCATTGTCCCTTTTGTAATAAGTGGATGGAACGGCAGAACAAAAATAATAACTGTCCAGCAGGCCTAGGATGCACGCCGTGATAAAAATATATCGAGGCATTTTAGCGCGTTTGTTTGTCAAAAATCTACATACCCGCAGTTGCTAACATGGCTGCCATGAAAGTCATGTCGTACTGTCAAAATTCGAAATATGACAAAATTATCATTGAATCCTAACATGCCACACATATTTTTATCGAATTTTGACATTTCGCCGTGTAACATTATCGTCCACCATTAGCGACGACGACAAATAAAAAAAACATATTTAGAGCAAAAATATATGACTGAGTCGTGCCATATTTTATCCTCGGCTCTCAAAAAACAATAAAGTGTAAAAATATTAAAAAGAAAGTCCCCGTGGAACATTTTTTATCCCTAACATATTTATTAATTTGAATTCATTATCTGTGGGCAATATTTGATATACTCTTACTAATCTGTGGGCAATATCGAGTCAATCTGTCATTGTGTCAAGTTGATCATTTTGAGCCAAATCTGACATAAAATTGAGTGAATGGTTAGAAATTGTCATATCTCGTTATCGTTGTGGATAAATTTGTCCAATGTGGTTGGCATGTTAAGGAATATGATAAAATAGCATAGATCGACTAATTTTGTCATGTCGATCGAAAGAAATAGTGTGTCGTGCATGATAGGCCTACTGGTTGTAATAAAATACTACTAAGATGTGACGAATGCTACATCATAATCGGTAACATTCTGTTTCCAGTACTAAAATATACTAAAAAAAATTAAATTATACCAAAAATCTACTAAATTAAATCATTAATTTTATTGCATTTGATAATTATAACAAAAAAAAATAACAAATATTCAAATTCCACCATTAGCGACGACGACAAATAAAAAACAACATATTTAGAGCAAAAATATATGACTGAGTCGTGCCATATTTTATCCTAGGCTCTCAAAAAACAATAAAGTGTAAAAATATTGAAAAGAAAGTCCCCGTGGAACATATTTATTAATTTGAATTCATTATCTTTGGGCAATATTAGATATACTCTTACTAATCTGTGGGCAATATCGAGTCAATCTGTCATTGTGTCAAGTTGAGCATTTTGAGCCAAATCTGACATTAAATTGAGTGAATGGTTAGAAATTGACATATCTCGTTATCGTTGTGGATAAATTTGTCCAATGTGGTTGGCATGTTAGGGAATATGATAAAATAGCATTGATCGATTAATTTTGTCATGTCAATCGAAAGTAATAGTGTGTCATGCATGTTAGGCCTACTGGAGTCTTAATACAATGTTGGCAGTATTTGCAGAACGTATACCTGCCTGTCATTAATTTGGTAAGATTGGCACCCGTCAAACATGTCAAACAACGTCAAACATAACCCATTCATCGTCGTGGGCAAGCTTAAGTTCACTCGCCATTTATGAAGAAGAAGTATTTTTATATTTTAAAATTTAAATACATGATGTTATGAGCAAATTTGATATTATGTTGTCGATTCAAAAGTCTTGTTTTAATGCGTTCTTCAATTCGAGTGGAACCGAGACTACAAATACCGTCAAATGTTTGACAGAAAGTATGTGGTCAACTTTTATAAGGGAAAATGGAATTGTCGTTTTACTCTATCTTTCTCGCAATTTTTCCTTATTTGCTCACCGTTTAGACCTACCCTGGCCTACGACAAACATTTTAAAACCAAAATCAGCTCAATCGGCCCAGCCGTTCTGGAGTTTTAATCAGACTAACGAACATCAATTCATTTTTATTTATATAGATAAATGTTATATGTATTTTACGTCCTTTGACACAACACGTAGACCTGACTTAAATCAGGTCTGATTTTTTTCTTATTTTTTATGTTGCATGTCTTAGTTTTATTTTTTCTTGTTTGCTATTAATAAAAATAGTAGATTGTTATACAAGGGGAGAAAGCGACCTATTTCACTCGAGATGTTTCTGGCGCTCGAACGAAGTGAGAGCGCCAATAATTCGAGAGTGAAATGGTGCTTTCACCCGAGTTAAACATACTATTTTTCATTTCGACTGTGAGGAAAAACATTAAATTTACAACAGTGGTTGTAGATGTAATGGTTAGGTATTATGTAGTACAGCGGGAAAGGAAAACTCAAGTTTTTGCACAAAAAGACAGTTAATTTACAGTTCTCCAAACATCTAACATGATTAGAAAGAATAACCACACGAATACATGAAAACAGTACGAAGAAGCAGACGATACGAAATAATTAAAATCCTTGTAAAAAATATCGATCGAATTTTCCCCACAGATAATAATTGTCAAAATTTAAAAAAGTAGGCATAGAGTTCAAAAAGAAAAAATGACACTGACAATGTAAAAAAAAGTGTCATCTTGGTATTATGGCGGGAAGCCGAATATTTTAATCACAGATTACTAAATGTATATTTTAATTATAGATTGAATTGATTGAATATTTTTAAATCAAAGATCATAAAAAAACATGTTTTTGAATGTATAGCTAAGCAAAAATGTTTATTATTTTTATAATATGATGTGACTCAATTACCTTTGATCCAAGCTTTGACTGCATGCCTTGACTCTATACCATGCCAATTAAAACTAAATTACTTTCCACCCTAGGGATGGATAAGCTATTTTCCACCCGGCTATCTACACAGGAAAGTGCTATTTTCCGAACAGGAGAGATGAAAAAAGTTTTTCAAACTTATACGGGGATATTATCTTTTTATTAAACAACAATATGGAAATACTTTCTACGCCTATTGTCAATTATATGTAATTATTTCGGATGCTAGAAAGAGTAGGCTATTGCTATTGTGCCATGTAGATATCTACCCTATCATAATCAACAACACCTAAAGGCCGTTCCCACGAAAATTTTGCAGAAAAGTTTCACATTGAACACCCTTCGACAACATCAGAGCGTGGATGTCCACCGGCAATATGACCTTCTGAAGATTGCAGGATTGCATTGGACACAGTAGACCGCTTGCGACCGGTCGCTGTGGAAAACTGTGGGGTCTATATAACTATTCTGTTGAAACAAACAATATATTAATAAGCTCTCTTCTTGAGAGCAACATCAATCACAAACATGTGTCAAAACATTGCGTTTTCAGACATGTCAAATGATTGTCAAAAATAAAATATAAAATATGTTAATATTAATTTATTTTAAATTATTTTAATCAAATTATTAATGTTAAGCAATACGTACAAGTATTAATTTTCTTTATTTCGAGTAAAGTATAGCAATAATTTCTTTTTCTTATTGTTTTCTATCGAAAGGTTATTGTACAACCCTTTGATGCGATCAAATGTGCCGTAAAATTATACAAATACGCAAAACTGAAATCTTATGGTTTTTTTTCAATTCATATTGAAAAAATACATTACACCGGTAATTGAAGTTATCGATATCGATCGACCTAAAATATCGACTTTTACCACAACGTAGTATTTGAAATTTAAAGAATGAACGTAGCGGAATGATGATTGATGGTTCCACTGCTAGCAGCTCTGTGATTGGTAGTTGGTTTGACGTACTAATCACACCAATCACAGAGCTCCCAGCGGAAAGTGTGATTGGTTTGCGATATTGATGCGTTGATTCATTTATTGGTGCTTTTGGCACTGCAGCAACAACGCTGCAACGCCCACCGGCGACACAGGTTCTCATACAAACGAACTGTCAGAACGTTTCTAACCTTATTTATCTATTCAGTGAAACGGACCTACCAGGGCTCAATTTTCGCGTGTGCTTTCCCTTAAACTTATCTGAAGACCTGTGTGACTGTGCCTGTGTCCTCGGTGATCACCTGCAACCTGGAAACCATCTACTGGCGGATAATAGGTGAGTCCTGACAGACAAAACCTCCCTTATATTTTTGCCTACCACGTTGAATCCACTGCCGATCTCGAACATCTTTTGGTAGCAGAGCGTAGTTTATTTTGGACCTTTGCCTAAATAATTATTTTAAAATTAACGTAATTAATTAGCTTCCACCCTTTACATAAAACGTCTCATTCTATCTTAGTAATTATTGTGAAATCTGCATTCCCCCTTTGCACGCGGTAGCCATCTTAGTTCCATTCATTTCTAGTAGTTACATAATGACGATAAATAAATAAATATCCAAATTCATCATTGTGTTACGGGGTGCGCGAGCGCATTTTAATTACTTGCATTCCTGCCTATTGTTGTGCTATTGATAACGTTCGCCGTCCCTCCGCCACGTGTGTGTTTATACGAGCTATTTACGAGTTACGATTATTCCTTACCTATTTTATTCATTACACCTTCACCGAGCCGTCCTGCATTCCTTTGCCTTTTTGAAAATTACGTGTTGATAAATTACCATTGATTTTAGTGTAAGTAAGTACATATACCTACTTCAAACATGCCTGATTCTGAATCGAGTAACGAGACCGTGAGGGCCCTACTTTACACGGACACGGCTGAATACCATGAGGCTATAGGTGAAATTCGTTATGTGAGTGATTGGGTTGATGATTCCCATCGCGTCCTTGAGACCTTCTCCGTTAATCGCATGCGTGCGCGTCTTTCTGACCTCCCACTTATGTGTGATAAGTTTAGAGCTGCCTGTTCTAAGTTGTTAGGAAACCTTGACCCTGCTATTTTTGAACAAGAATATGTTCAAATTAAAACCGAGATGCGCGTTGTGAGGGACAAGGTAGATGACCTTAAAATAAGATTGGAGGAAACTAAACCCCACCAGTTCGAGTCTCCCCGTACTAGTACCCCCTTGAAGGAAAATAAGTCCATGATTGTTGACACCCCGGCTAGTAAATTACCTGACCTACCTATACCTAGATTTGACGGCCGTCCCGACGGATGGATTAGTTTTATAGACCAGTTTGATAGTGTGGTCGACAATCAGCCGACTTTGACCCCTACCTTAAAGCTTCATTACCTAGTCGGTGCCTTGTCTGATGAGCCCCGTAGGTTGATTCAGCACCTTAAGATTGAAGCGGGCAATTATACTGTGGCTCGTGACCTTCTCAAGCGTAGGTATCACAACCTTCGCGTCCTGGCAGATACGCATATCGCGCAGATAATGATGCTACCTAATATTTCACCTAAGTTGTCCGGCTTACGTGTATCGTTTCTTAACCCTCTTCTCTCAACTTACCGTTGTTTAGAACGATTAGACCTGCCTGTTAATCATTGGTCATATTTACTGGTACACCTATGCCTTGCGAAGTTGCCTTCTGAATTAAAATCCCGTTTTGAGCGTCGTTTTGGTGATGACCCTAATAAACTTCCAACCTTTGATCAACTTATTACCTTCTTAGAGGATGAATGTAGGCATCACGACAATGTAGGTAGTGCTTCGGTCGTCGACACTACTGCCTCACTTAGTACGAGCTCCACTCGATTCCCGAAATCTAACGCGCGGTCTCCGCCTCCTACGAAGACATTTGTTACGTTTGCACCCACACCGAAGTGTCACGTTTGTAATAGTACGTCGCATTACGTACGCGAATGCCCCGAGTTTGTTCGCCTTCCTACACGTCAACGTGTCAATGTAGTTAAAGAGGCCCGTTTGTGTTATCGATGCCTAGATAAACACTCAATCTCTCAATGCAAGCGAGATTATCGCTGCAATACCTGCCGTCGTTCTAGTCATCATACGTTGCTGTGTTATGCCGATGACGCCCCCGTGAAGCATTAGCATGAACGCTCCTACCGCGACGTCGCAGCCGTACCTTCAAACTCGCCGAGGACGTCCCCGCCGCGTGACCTGACAGAACGTACTTTCCCACGCACTAGAGCCTATAACAGCTTTTCACCTCGTAATTCCCACAGAGCTTCACCCCCGCGTTCGGGCGGGCGATTTTCGCCTGTACCCAATAGCGATCGTGTTTATCACGCTCCTCCTCTAAGATCTCAGGATGAACGTGCCTTTCATTCAAAGCCAAACGATTCTTTACAATTCTGACTAGATAGCCCTCCTGTACCTGCCCTTACTTCAGTATCACGCAATTTTCTTGTTCTTTTACCTACGGCCTTAATTCACGTTAAAACTTCGTTTGGATATTACGCAGAAGCCCGTGCCTTATTAGATACCGGCGCCCAAGGCTGCCTCCTTACTACAGAGTTTGTTACGGACCAAATGAACTTACCTATCACTCCTTCACATGTGCCCGTTCGTGGAATAGGTAATATACAGTCAGTCCATTCCCATGGAACTGTATCCCTTTCTTTTAAACCTGTCAATTCTACCCTACCTGTGATATCGACTACCGCCATAGTTGTCGACGTGATTGCTGGGTCCCTCCCGGAAGTAGATGTACCTAAAAGTGTTGTTACCCCTACCAAGCATCTACCACTTGCTGACCCCCTGTTCCATAAACCTGATCCTATAAGTGTACTACTTGGAGCTGACATCATTGGCCGCCTGTTGAAGCCTGAGTTGTTTGTTTTACCTGATGGCCTTACTGCCATATTGACAATCTTTGGGTTCGTCTTGTCAGGCCCTGTTCCTGGACGTCTTTCTGAAATGGAACCTCCTATGACTGGAGTCTCATTGTCCCAAATAGTGGAAAGGTTCTGGAAGATTGAAGAAGCCCCCCAGCTGTCTAATTCAAACCCTTTGGACTTAGAATGTGAGACATTCTTCAAAGCAACCACCACTCGTGAGAATGATGGACGTTTTATGATTAGGCTCCCCTTTTTACAAGATCGTCCACTCCTCGGTGATTCTAAGGCCAATGCCGTTAAGCGATTTGGAAGCCTTGAAAGGCGTTTGCAAGGTAATCCTCATTTTCGTGAAAAATACATATCCTTTATGCGTGAATATATTGATTTGAATCACATGTCCCTTTCGTCATATGATCCCACCCGGGAACATTATTTCATTCCCCACCATGGAGTTTTTAAGAGCGCTGGTGGTAAAATACGAGTCGTTTTCGATGGGAGTAGCCCGACATCCAATAAAGTGTCCTTAAATCAATGTTTACACACTGGCCCTAAACTTCAGCGAGATATCTCCCATATCCTTACGAATTTCCGTATGCACGAAGTAGTGTTTATTGCTGACATTCGTATGATGTTCCGCATGACCTGGGTACACCCCGAGGATAGAAGGTACCAACTGGTACTTTGGCGCGAGGACCCTTCTCATCCTCTCCTCACATACGAGCTTAACACCAATACGTATGGCCTTCGCTCTAGTCCTTATATTGCGATTCGGGTCCTTCTTGAACTCGCAGAACAAGAGCGGTTGAACTTTCCCCGAGCTGCTGAAGTTATTGAAAGGGATATTTACGTTGATGACTGTCTTAGTGGAGCAGCGTGTATTTCTTCTGCACGGACCTTAAAATCAGAGCTTGAAGGGATCATGGCCGCTGGTGGGTATGAGCTTCGTAAGTGGATATCTAATAGACCCGAACTCTTGGATGATATGCCCCTAGACCATTTACAACTTCCTCACTCAATCGTAGATCAGGGTAATCCGCAGACTATCGCAGTGTTAGGTGTTCAGTACAACCCTGTGAGCGACTCATTTACCTATAAATGTTCCTATGATGCCTGTGATACAGTGATTACAAAGAGAAAGGTATTATCTGTGATTGCCCGAATTTATGATCCCTGTGGCTGGATATCTCCAGTCGTGTTTAAGGCCAAAGAGTTTATCCAACGTTTGTGGCTATCTGGCCTTTTCTGGGATGATCCCCTTACGGAGCCCCTCGCTTTAGAGTGGGCTACCTTTATTCAAGATATGACTAAAGTGAGCGAAGTGGCTATTCCTCGTCATATACTTTCTAGCGGTTCCTCCTCCTTATCGCTACATGGTTTTTGCGATGCCTCCGAGTTAGGTTATGCTGCGGCCGTTTATTTACGCGCAGAACATACGTCTGGTAATTGCTCCGTCCATCTTGTTATGGCCAAGTCAAAGCTTGCACCTGTTAGGACCCGTTTAACGATTCCCAAGATAAGATAAGATAAGATAAGATAAGATGCATTTATTTACTCAAAACATGTGTAGTCATGTACATAACAGGTGTTATTCAGTTGAAGTATCAACATGTCTTGCCGATAGCCGGCATGTAAATATTAAATTGACAACGAATACAATTTTAATTTAGATACATACAATAAAAATAGTAATGTCACAACAATAATTATCAAAATAAACTTATAAATTAATGTCAATCAAGATTTATTTATCATTAAAGAATTCATTTATATTATAATAACATTTATCTATTAGGAAACTCTTAAACTTATTTTTAAATTGAGTCAGTGGCAGGCATTTGTACTGGTTGGGGATCTTATTAAAGATTTTTGGTGCCATGCATAGAACACTATTATGTAGCAGCGCTTTTTTCGATAGATGAAGGCACAGTCTATCCCCATTTCGCCTATTCCTTGTAACAAGATCCGAGAGGCTCGGGAAAAGATGAGGATTAGTTTTCACAAACAGAGCCATTTCCATAATATATAATGACGGAAGAGTCAGAATTTTGTGCTTGACGAATAATGGCTTGTAACTTTCTATGGTTTGGGATCCGAACATCGAGCCTAAACAACGTTTTTGACTTTTAAAGGCTATTTCTTTATGGGTTGAATTGCCCCAGAATATTATTCCATATCTCAGTAGAGATTCAACCAGCCCATAGTATGCAGTGAGTAATGCGTCAGAGTTTACTGTAGTAGAGAGTCTATGCAATGCGAAAGCTGAGCAGCTAACTTTTTTACATAACTCATCTATGTGGTGCTTCCAGTCTAATTTTTTATCAATGTTTAGGCCTAGAAATCGAGCCGTATCTACTTGTTCAATTTTTTTGTTCTGATAAGAGACTTCGATTTGTGATAAATTTGAACTTCTTTGACTAAAGTGCATTATATGTGTTTTATTAAGATTAATTTTCAAATTATTATTATTAAGCCATGCAATTAATGATTTTAATGTATTATTTATGTCAGAGTTATATGAAATTAGAATGTCAGATTTATTAGGTTGTATGTCATCATTACATTTTATAGTCACTGTGCTGTCATCAGCGAACAATGTCATAGGGTGTTTAGTGGTTTTTGGCAAGTCATTTATATATATTATAAATAGTAGGGGTCCCAGGACGCTACCTTGGGGAACTCCATAAGTCACATTACGTTCTTTAGATGAATATCTTTCTTCAGTTCTAGTTTTGACGTTAAGCTTGAGTATTACTGTTTTTTGTCTACGATGAGTTAAATAAGACTGTATCAAACTTAATATGGTGCCTCTTATGCCATATGCCTCAAGCTTCAGTGCAAGTATATTATGATCAACATAGTCGAAAGCCTGAGTCATATCGCAATACAGGGCACATACAGGTAATGTCTTGTCAACTTGTGTTAAAACATGTTTAAAAAAGTCAAATATAGCCATGTTTATTGTTTTTTTACGTCTAAAGCCTCTTTGTTCTGTACAGAAAATTTTACTATGTTCGAAATAATTATTCAGTTCATTATAATAGTATTTCTCGAATATTTTTGAAAATATTGATATCAAAGCTATTGGTCTATAACATTCCATTAGTTCTTTATTATCTTTTTTGAACAAAGGTTTTATTATAGTAACCTTTAAGTCATCTGGAAAAATGCCCTGCTCTATACTCAGGTTGATGATATGACTTAAAGGATTACATATTTGCTCATTAACTGATTTAATTACTTTTGTCGAGATATCATCATACCCTACACTATTTGTGCATTTTAAGCTTTTAATTATTTTATAAATGTCTTGAGGAACACTTGGGGCCATAAACATGGAGTTTTGTCTGCGTTTAATGTTGTTGGTAACATTTTGTCCCCGGCCATCGATCGGTGTTATTTTGTCAATAAAGAAGTCGTTAAATGAGTTTGCAATTTTTTCGGGGTCAGTTATGTAATTGTCATTTATTTTAATATTTGAAATTAATTGTTTAGGTATATTAGATCTTGATTTATTAATTATTTGCCACGTAGCTTTGGATTTATTATCATATGTTTTGATTTTATAGTTATTTTGAGCTTTTTTTGTCAACGAAATTAGTTTTTTGAAGAGTTTGTTATAATTTTTATAGATTGTTTTATTATTAAATGTAGGTTTTATTCTTGACTTCCACAAAAGCTCTCTTTTCTTTTTACTGCATATTTTGAGACCGCGGGATATCCATTTCGGTTTATTATGGACTTTTATTGTAATTTGTTTGTAGGGAAAACACAGGTCATAGAACAGCCTGAAATTTTCAATGAAACAGTGATATGCCAAGGACGGATTGGTATACTGGTATATATCACAGAAAGACAAGCTCTGCATACACATTTTGAATTTGTCTATGTTTTCTGAGCTGTAGTCCCGTATTGTTTTTCGCCATGACTTGATTTTTAGTGTTTTTTTGACAGGTATCTTTATTATTTGAGCAGTATGATCCGACAAGCCAAACTCTAACACCTCAGTCACACATTTCCTTTTAAAATTATGAGCAAAGTTATCAATACAAGTCTTGCTAATCGGCCGTGTAGGTTGTTTCAAAGCTAGTCTAAGATTGTGCTCTAAAAGTAGGCATTCAAAGTCATTACAAACATCATTTTCTTTTAGCCGGTCGATATTAAAATCACCAGCTATCACTACATTGTTACACTTTTTGTTTGAGACAACCAACAGTGCCTCGGATAGTTTGTTGAAGAAGACATCTAAATTTTTTGAATCAGGTATACGATACAAGCAAAGGATTACAATCTTAAATTCAGTTAGTTCTACAGCACAACATTCAAAAGCATTCACCACAGAGATTTTCTTGATTTCACTTATTTCCTTCCAGTTAATACCTTCTCTTACCAGAATACACGTACCACCTCTTTTAATATTGCTTCTGCTAAAGCAGCTCGCCAATGTGAAGTTGGTGAGATCTAAGAAAGATTCGTATCCTGTCTTCATGAAGTGTTCCGTAATACAAAGGATGTCGATAGATATTTGTCTGTCCGAAAGTTCCTCCAGGCTGATCATAAGGTTATCAGATTTTCCCAACAATCCTGCTATGTTTTGATGAAGAATGTACAGGTGCTTAGTTTCGAAAAAACAGTGATTCGCTATTAGACATTTCCTCCTGAGAATCACTAAGTGTTTGATTTCCATCAAAGCTTTTATGGTAGAGGTGTATATCTAATATCAAATTGTTGAGATTATCAAATATTGTATTCATGCCCCTATTATTTATGCAGCCCATGTGGCTACGGAACATACTGAAATCATAGCTTAGATTTCTATTTGAGTCTAGTATATAGGCATGATTATGAGTCATTACATCCAAGTATAGTAGATTATTAAAGTTTTCCACTCGCCAATTAAACATATTTTCCAAGTAGCCGTATTTGTACGTTGGCAGGCATATAATAAAATTAGTGTGAGTTATATTTTTTAGGGACTCACGAATTGCATATATAATTCCAAAATAATCTCTCGTAGTTCTAAAATCTTCTTCTCCAATCATAATTATGCAGTAGTCGTCAAGTGTGAAATCTGACAATTTATTTTCGATGCCATTTAGCATTTGTTGAATATTACCATTTGGTGTAAGATAGTGGCATAACTCGGAGCAATTCTTGAGATTATTTTTCGCAATTTTTAGTATAGTATTGTTTTTATTGCAGCTTAGTAGACAAATTTTCTTGGGAGAGTCCATTGGACTTAAATTTGGCTCTGGCGATAAATCAGGCTCATGTATTCTATTTTTAGTTTTTTGCTTGTCGTCGTCATTCTTTTTTGTATTTAAAGATTTAGATTTATGATTTAGTTTTGACACTTTAGCTCTTTTCTTTGGTGCTTGTTTCGATATGTCGATGGGTAGGCTTGCGTTATTCGCTATTGTTTCAATTTTTTGGTCTATAAGTTCTAGTTTCCTTTTAAGATTTGAATTTTCCAGTGCCAGGCTTTCAATTTTTTTATCAGCTGCCTTTAATTTGATTTGTAAATCTAATATTTGGTCTAGTAGTCGGTCGTCGGTAATTGTCGGACTCTTTGTTATACTCATGTTTTGTGATACTGTCTCTGTAATACCAATAGGGTCCTCCTGTGATGAGTTAAGGAAGTCGCCTAACAAGATAGACTCATTGTTGGTGTATTTTGGTATATTTCTTCTAAGTGTAACATTTGAATCACGTTCGCGTTTGCTTAAACTAGCGTCCATTCTTGAGAAGTCAATATCATTATCATTGTCTATAATGGGCTGTTGTCTACACGGAGTGTTCTTGTTGTCTGATTTGGGTTTTTTTGATAGGCATAGCGGACACTTCCAGTTTAATTTGTGCTCTTCTTCCATATTGTCATTAAACTTTTTTTCTGAGATATTTGCACAGTCTAAATCATAGCACTGTGCGCACAGTGAACATTTTAGGAATCTTTTTGTATCATATATCTCTTGTAGACAACCTGCACACTGCATTGCCATTATGTGAAGTCTTTAGAATATATATTTTTTTTAACTTCAAAAAGATTTTATGCTGGTTCGATCCTGGTACTTTCGTAAGGTAAGCGACACCTTATCCGTTGCGCTATTTCGGCGTAGCTAATGTTAGCGAATTTTAGAGTCGCATTTGTGCGTGTGATGTTGCGATAACCGTCAGTAGATGTCGCTAGCAGCGATAATGTGATGTTAGGATCTACGGTAGAGGGCGCTTAACAGTATTTTAAGTGAATATGATTGTATTACAATGCTTTATGTTCGATTTTCGCGTTGCACTTTGCTTATTTTGAATAAAATTAACCGTCAATGCTAAATGTAAAATTTGATTCAGCACTTTATTCACGCGTTCATCATAGTTAGCCAACATTTAATACTTCACGATTGAGGAAATAACACAGTTCACATCACTTGGTGTTGTAATGGTTTTTTAAATGAAATATTGTCTAGTTTCTTGTTCACTTTGTAATCCCGTGTTTAGGTCCACTTCACATGCACTGTTCTTGTTATTTTTTTGAGATAACACTTATGCAGCATATTTATATATCACTGAACATAATTATCGTATTGTATTGACATAATTGCGACTTTTGGTATTTTTAACTTGTAAAAAATCACGGAGCTTATGTTTACGTGGTGGCACTAGCGCCATCGCCATGACGTACTTCCCAAGTTGGAATTGTTAGGAGCTACCCTCCTCTCTAAATTATTACATCACGTCGCTCTTTGTCTGCAAAGGACGTCTCTGTTGAATTCAATCCATAGTTGGACGGATAGCAAAATTGTTTTGTGTTGGTTGAAAACACCTCCCTACCTTCTTCAGACTTTTGAGGCAAATCGTGTTTCCTAGTCATTGGAGACATATTCCTGGCTATATGAACCCTAGCGACTGTGCATCAAGAGGCATGCCCGTCTCTAAATTGGTAGACCACACTCTTTGGTTTTCTCCTTCGTGGTTGACCGAGTCTCCTAATCAGTGGCCCGTGACTGCGGAACCTACCTCGAATAATGACCTCCCGGGACTACGTTGTTTAGTAGTGTCTGCTGAAGTTTCTCCTCCGGACTCCTTTTTATAGAAGCAGTTTTAAACTCGCGGCCTCTGTGTCCACTTTCTCCAGATCCTAACGACGTCGAAGTATTAACGCCCGGACATTTTTTGATAAGTCAGCCTTTAACCGCTTTACCTGAGTACCCTTATGAGAATGTTAAGCTTCATCGCCTCACACGGTTTCAGCTGATCCAACAACTTACGCAGCACTTTTGGTCTCGTTGGCATTTAGAGTACTTAAATACCTTATAGGCAAGGAATAAATGGACATCTCCTTATAATCCTCCCCAAGTTGGCGAACTAGTTCTAATAAAGGACGACAACCTCCCACCTTTGCAATGGCGCCGTGGTCGCATTGCTCATTTATACCCTGGACAAGACAAAGTTGTTCGCGTCGTTGATGTGAAAACTCCCACAGGTATCCTTAAGAGATCTGAAGGTCAACTACGAAAAACGAAATGCGATACGCAATCCCGAAACGAAGCTTCAACGATACGACAGTGTTTGGCTTACTACGAAACCCTTTCGGATCGAAGTGGTTCAATCGCATCCACAGACAATATTTCGGAGCGGTATCGTGAACGAATGATAGGGTTGTTTTTTATCTGACTATTTCCAAAAACCGATAATCTTAATAAAATTAATAATTCCGAACCTTGATAGAAAGCTAATGTTTAAATAATAGTTATTTGACATTCCTAATGCTAAACTGATTGATTTTGAATTGATATATGCCAATAAATGCATCTATCAATGACTTTTATTTGGCAAATGTTGGTTCAAAAGCCAGTATCCCAAACCTACAAATAACGTCTTGTGCTTGTCTATGGGCTGTCATCTGTTTTTTTAAAAGAAATATTGTTTATTGTTGTTCATTATTTTCGCAAAAATGAACACAAACTAAGTTTAACCAAGAAGGACGTTTTACTCGATTTCAACAAGATATGACGGAGATAAAAGCTTCTGTTGGACAATTACAGAAAACAAATGAGGAAATAGAGAAATCGCTTGACTATCTAGGTAGAAAATATGAAGACCTGGAAGAATCTGCTAAGGAGTGCGTAGAAAAGGTAAAAAAGCATGAAAACAAGTTTAAAGATATATATAATCAGAACACTTACCTGGAGAAATGTAACAAGGCGCTTGAAGAAAGAATCTGTACACTAGAACAAAAAGAACTGGACCTGAACATAGAAATTAAAAACGTAGACAAGCAAGAAGGTAAGAGTAACTTAGAGACAGCTCAAATGATAGCACAAGCAATTAATCTAAAACCTGAAAAAATTGAAAAAGCATGGAGGGTAGGAAGAGAAAAAGACTCAAAAGACACCCGTCCAATTATTGTGACCTTACGGACACGTGAAGATCGCCTAGAATGGCTACAAGCAAGAAAAAATGCCCTACTAACCAACCATAGTGTTTTCAAAAATAACAATAATGCCAGAATCTATATAAACGAGCACATAACTCGTCACCTACGTCAACTTCTATGGGAGGCAAAAAGTAGACTGAAGGAAACACATAAATATATATGGGTACAGAATGCTCGAATATTAATACGGAAGAATGACCAAGATAAAAAAATATATCAAATAAGATCTGAAAGTGATATTGCAACTTACTTACCTAACGGGCAAGAGTAGTCTATAATCAATGCCATCTACCTTTGACTCACAATTCCAGATAACTGATTTACAATATAATAAATACGAAAATATACAACAATGGGCTAGACAACTAAATAGCGAAAAGAATGCACTACAAATTATTCATATGAATGTATGTTCCATGAAGAAACACTTCAGCGAGTTTTTAGTGATGATAAAAGACTGCATAGATAGTTTAGATGTAATTTGCCTAACAGAAGTGAATATAAAACAGGAAGAGCTATATTTGTTTGGAATAGATAACTTTAATATATACTCAGTAACAAGACAAAACAGAAAAGGAGGAGGCATATTACTGTATGTTAGAAACAAACACCATTTCACAACCTACGACACACATGCCACAACATGTGAGCTTATACATGGTCATCTAAAAGCATATAACTACGAAACGGAATTGCTAATAGTATATAGACCGCCAGATACGAAAAAACAGATCTTTGTTAAGGAAATAGATAACATAATACAAAATGTGCCCGCAAAAAAAGATGTAATATTGCTTGGTGACTGCAACATCAACATTTTAGTGGAAGACCTGAATCCTGTTTCCATCAAGTACCTAAATAGATTATTCGCGCGTGGAATGCAATGCGGAGTGCAGGACGTAACTCGCGAGGCTGTGATGGCGGGTCGCGTCGTATCGTCATGCATCGACCATGTCTTCGCTCGCACTGAAGCGGCCGCAGTGAGCGCGTACCTGCTCACGAGCAGGGTTGCGGATCACTATCTAACGGGACTCACAGCTGTTTTTAATCGCCAGGGGCCAGTTACACCAACAAAGGTTTGCCTAGATAATAAGCTGGTATCATCAAAACTCAAAGAATATAAGTGGTCAGAATTGAATAATGTTAACGATCCCATTAAATTATATTTTAACATTAACACAGTATTTCGAGATATTTATGATTCCTCCCGAATAACAAGAACAACCAAAGAAAGGGTCAATCAGCCGTGGATTAATAAAACATTACAGGATATGTTAAATACCAAAGACATTATTTTTAGAAAATGGAAAAATTGTCCGTCGAATAGTAATTATAGGCTAGAATACACGAAATATAGAAATAAGGTGCAGAAACTAATTAACAATGCTAAAAACCAATATAAGAAAAACGAATTAAATAACTGTAATGGGGATATACGTAAAATTTGGGGTAAGATTAATTGCTGGCTAGGAAGAAATGAATTGTCTGTAGATTCTACTATTGAGAAACACATATTAAAGGAGGAACAATCATTGAAAATAGTATGTAATAAATTCTGCGAGACATTCACCAATGAGATTGACAACATTAAACATAAGTGTGACCAGCAATTTCTGGATAGAAGGTCCTATACAAATGAGTGTAACGTTACTTTTAGATATAAAAATGTAACTGCTGAGGAGGTATGTAAAACCATAGATAAGTTAAACTGCAGCAAGTCACCGGGGTCAGACCAGATCAGGGTTAAAGACCTTAAAGATATAAAAAAAAAAATTAGTCCTTTAATCAGTCAGGGATCAAACGACTCTCGAGAGTCGCATAACAATGGAATTTCTATTGTATCTCGTTCACACATACTTGACGAGTTAATAGCCAACTTCATAAATATGTGCATAAAAAATGGAACCTATCCAAACGAATTAAAAAAATCTATAATCAGACCTATTTATAAACAAGGATCACATAGAGAATATTCAAATTACAGACCAATTGCAATTTTAAATGTTTTAAATAAAATCACTGAAAAACTCATAATTAATCAGATAACCAAATTCCTAGAAGACAATAAAATCCTTACCGATATTCAACATGGTTTTAGAATTAATAGAAGTACTGCATCAGCGTTGTCTAGATTCTCAGACGATGTAAATAATGCACTAAATAATAGGGAAATTGTCACGGTAATATTCATTGATTTTAAAAAAGCCTTCGACACCCTTGATCACGATGGCTTGCTGCAGGCGATGGACGATTGTGGTATTCGTGGTCCAATTAATAACTGGTTCCGCTCATACCTACAAAACAGGACATTAGAAGTAAAAGTCTTTGAGTATATAGCCTATATTGAGTATATAGGGGCTATATACTCAAAGGTAAAAGTAAATGAAGTTAGCAGCGATTTAGGCATTATTAAATATGGAGTCCCCACCGGGTCAGTTTACGGTCCTGTCGGATACATAATCCATGTAAATAGCATGAGTAATGTTATCAAACATTGTAAAGCATACATGTACGCCGACGACACGTGTCTGATGTATAGCAGTAGGGATCATATAGACATACAAGAAAAAATGCAAACCGATTTCACTAATGTCATAAAATGGGCACACGACAACGGTATTATAATTAATATAAATAAAACCAAAAGTATGCTTATACAGTCACCATACACTCACCAAAAACAAATAAATATTGACATCAAAGGTCATACATATGAATGTCTACATGATGATATGATAAACTGCTGTTGTAAAAGTTTGGAACTAGTTCCAACATACAAATACTTAGGAATGACCATAGATAATACCTTTTCGTGGGGTCTTCATGTGGAACAGGTGTGTATGAAATTACGAAGTATACTTGGTAAACTTTATCATTTAAAATTTACTTGCAGTAGAAAAATACTTTACATGCTATACCATGCCCTTGCAGATGCCACGATAGGTTACGGGTTGGGTAGTTATGGCCTCGCATTCCCGGTTCACTTAGATAAAATACATTCTTTACAAACAAGAATGCTAAAAATATTAGTAGATCGGGTAACTTTAACTAATTGTAAAAACGAATATGAAAAATTATTTAAAAAGTGTAAAATTTTACCTATAAAAAAGAAAGTTAAACTTATGCTATTACTGGAACAATTTAATTCTAACAAACACAAAACGAAGCGAGATCATAATTACCCAACTCGACTAGCCAAGAAAAATAAGTTAATGGTACCTAAAGTACAAAATTACTATGGTAAAAGAACAAGGCAATGGATTATACCTACCATACATAATGAGCTGGAGCCGAATATATTTAATGATGTAACATCAAAAAATCATCTGAAATCCAAATTAAAAAAACACTACCTGTCTTTGTGCCCCTAAGTAAATTATTGTAGTACTTCATTAAAATAATAAATTAAAAATATGTTATAGTAAATAAATAAGATAACAGTGTGAGTGCGGTCACCAGCACATGTCAGGCTATATATTTTTGTTGAAAACTAATCCCTACTACAAACAAATAAGATAAGACCGTGTGCTTGACGTGCTGTTGCTCGTACATACCTACCTGCTAAGCACTGTTGCTTGCATGGTTATAATACAAGCTACATAGTTATAAATCAAATATTTCACGAGAGCGACTGCCGACAAACTGCTGCGCAGTTTGGCAGACTAGATTAAGAAACAACGATGTATCTTTTTTTGAATAAATAAATTAAAAAAAAAAAATTCATCAGTGTTTGTAAATTGCCGTTTACGTGGTAACTGTGTAATTGGAACAATTTTACAAGTTATCCAAGTATGTGAACCAAAAACCATCAAAAATAGTACGACACATCTTCATAAGAACATCTGAAGATTATGAGGTCATAAAGACCCACAGCACGTCACAAAAGGGGTGAGGGTCGTCTCCCTGGACGTGAAGGATTAGCATGGCCCTGCTGATGAATAAACAAGATGCCCAATGTAACTAAAAGTTACCTCATAAACATAACCTAAACTAGGTAACCTCATAGTGGAAAAAGGCTGCTTTTTGTACATAAAGTATGAAAACATAACATACATCAAATAATATTGGTAAGTAAACGTTAATAACAATGTATTGTCTTCTTGTTTGAGATGTTAAACAAATACATTTTTGACTAATTAATTAGTATTTGTTGAATGAGCGTAATGGTTTTGCTGAAAGTGCTCAGATTGAGTTTGTACTTATTATTTATTAGTTACTTCCATGTAAAACCATCAAAGTAAATGTCAATACAAGTGATTGACATACTGTTTAACATTACTGAAGTATAACCTGCATTTTATGTTTCTAAAATAAGAAATTAATTTTAATTTTCAGGGTCCTATGTGGAATCACAATGAGTCAGTGTCAGTGCTACTAACTTCAGACAGAAAACATAATAAGGAAAGTTACTAAGAAGGACTATGCTAACCCAGGCTCTTCTGATATGTGTTGAACATTTTGGAATCAAGCTTAATTGTTATATCATTTTATAATTCTAATAAAGACTGTGGTAGTTACATAAATATATTGTACTGGAGCTAACCAGAGTGTTTATGGACTGGCAGCAACAAGACACTAGATATATTTTGAACTTAATGTAATTGTACTTGGCTGATTTGTATTTTGTATTGGAAATAAAGGCAATTTTGATTGAAAAACATTAATTTATTGTCATTTTAACAACAGTTCCATTATAAATAATCAAGTTTATTGGTGTTAGGTCTGCTAGGTACGAACTTCATCCTAGACTTTTTCTTAAGGTATGCTAAACTTGAACGACCCAAGTCAAGCTGTGCCGCTTCCATGTAGGCATATTCTCTCATTTGTAAATGAATCTTGTGAACTTAATTGAACTCTAGTAGTGATACAGACACACACACACATGTTCAGCAAGTCTTAGACTATGTAAATAAAATAAATAAATGTATTTGAACGGCACTTTGACTGAACTTTCTTTAGTTAGGCTTATTTCTTTCTATTTGTGATTCAAACTTGTGAACCTAATTGATGTCTAGCAGTGACACACACATGTTATGCAAGTGTTGGACTATGTAAATAAAATAAATAAATAAATGTCTTTGAACGGCACTTTGACTGAACTTTCTTTAGTTAGGCATATTTCTTTCTATTTGTGATTCAAACTTGTGAACCTAATTGAAGTTTAGCAGTGACACACATGTTATGCAAGTGTTGGACTATGTCTTGGCACGGCCTTTGACTGAACTTCCTTTTGTAGGCGTGGATAACACTCTACTTGTGTTCAATCTTGTAAGCTTAATTGAAGTCAAGCAGTGACACACACATGATAAGCAAGTAGGTAAAATTATTAAAATTGCTTCTTCAATGAGGAGAAAATACATAACAAGCATAATTTCATTGTTTTTTGGATGAAGTACTCTGAAACGATACGTGTAGAGCAAGAAGCTTAGATACAAACTGGAGATTGCAATACGAACAATATTTTGAAGCCAAAAAAATTGAACTCATTTGACCTTTACGGTTGTCTTCTGTCTCACTCACTCAATGAATAGTGTAGCCAGGTTCATGGAGAATATTCCCCAAGCCATTCTTTGTTTTTCTTGCAATAAATAAACCTACGAAGAAGGGCAGTACGTAATACTTTTTCACATAAGAAATTAATGGTTATGGTTAATGAAATATTTTTAGAGCTTGCTTGTAACAAGCTGCAAAAAAATATTTTTTTATGCAGCTTTTCCCCCGACTGTGTGGTAATCTTATTGACGTATTTTGGCAACACTAAAGCATATTGTCAAAACCATAACGCCCGGCTGTCAAAAGAATCTCTTTCACTTCGAATATTCATTTCAGGAATTTTTGAAATATATGCCGTGTTTTGGTGCAAATCATCATGAGTTGTGTGGTTCGTGGTTGTGGAAACGTCTAGCATCCAAAAAGTAGCGTGAAATTCCACAGGTATACACATTTTTTTCATATTTTCTGTGCTTCATGATAGTACTTCTATTTTAGAGATATTGAGGACTACGTTTATGTTTTTAATGTATTAAACGTAAACAATTACTAGAATATGCACTTCGTGATATATCTGACTACTCACTTTTATAAAATAATAAGCCATAATACATAAAAACTGAACTTATAAGAAATACTTTTTTGTCGTAGTAATAAGACAAGGGTAACCATATTTTACGTCGCGTGCGTTTAGAAAATTTTCACGAAAAATTATGAAATCTAATAAAATTTGTAACAATGTATTTTATCGTATAAAAGAGCTTCAAATAAACACTTTTTATTCTAATACTTTTTTTATCCCACTCATAGTTAAGCGAAAAAATGCGACCGAATTATCCAGGCGTTGTGGACTTATAAAAATTTTCACGAAAATGTTTCAAACCTAATAAATCTGGAATCTTTGTTTATTAACGTTAACAAGGGCTTAATATAAGCACTTTTTGTTCTTATATTTTTTTCTATCCGATGCATAGTTTAGTGGGAAAATATGTGCGAATTTTTTCAAAGCGTTTTGGACTTTGAAAAATTACGCTAAAATTACGAAAAGTCCCAAACGCATTGCACACTCTTTGCTACACTCCAACCCTAAGTTCAGATCCTATCTTTGACTGGGAAAGTAATTCCTCGAAAATCTTTTATTATTCTTCATATTTATTGACTTAATTGGCTTAGTAGGTAGAAAGTAGTGCAGTAATTAATCTTTAATCCATGGGCTGGGTTTGATTACTGGTTCGCATCAATTTAGAAAAGATTTTCCTTAGGGTTAGGTAGCACTAAAGTGATGTCTCTTATGATAAAATTGTCTGATACCTCTTACACAAGGATCATAATCCCTTATTTTTCCTCAATAACTACTTTTGTTTGTAGGGGATGATTAGCGCAACATGATTAATTTGGTGTATTATATATTGCTGTTTTATTTTAGTTTCCCGAGAGACCAAAAAATTAAAAATGCTTGGTTATGCAAAATACCATTATAAAAGGCAAATTCTATGCATCTGCCAGGATTTATAGTGCACACTTCAGACCTGATGAGCCTGAGAGACCAGGCCATCTACTCAAAACCGCAGTACCATTTTATGCCTACCAGCCGTGCAAATGTTGCAACCTATTAGTAAGTAATAATCACATCCAAAATTGTTGTTAATGAGGTTTTAATTTTTGTAGCTAGATAATATTTATATTTACTAAAGTGCTAACTTATTCACTAATTCATAAAACCATGAATGACTGATCTTCAAACTAAACAAAATTTATCAAAACTTGCTTTGTTTGTGTGGACTTCATTGTCATGGTGAATCATCATAAAGATTAATGTTGATATTCTTAGTTGTTGGGAGCTTGAAAACTCGCAACTGTTCTGTGACACAAACTTAACAAATAGACGCGTTTTACCTGAAATAAAACGCATATTAAACTACTTACCTTATTAGAAGCTTATTATTAATGAGATAGGCATATCCTTTTCCGTTGCATTTTGCATCTCTTTCTACCCTATAGCGCTGTCTCTTTCGCACCCCCACCTTTTCACCTGGCAGAAGTGGGGGGCGCAGGCGATGGACTGCGCGCCTATGTTCGTCATTGGGTCGAATATTACACCAGGCAGGATTAGAACATAAGCTTCTAATAAGGTAAGTAGTTTAATATGCGTTTTATTTCAGGTAAAACGCGTCTATTAAACCACTTGACCGTTATTAGAAGCTTATTATTAATGAGACCTGTTTGTTATCGCCTGGTGAAAAGTAAGTATTGCCTGTAGGTAATGTATAAGGTATGAGGTAATGTGCGAAAAATGGTAAAATATAAAATAAAATACGTAAACAAAAATTATTTTATTAACATAATTACAATAGTTAAGTATGCATTGTAATCATTTATTTATTATTTTATTTTTATTTATTTAATTTACATTAATCCACAGCAACAGAGAAGAAACAAAGAGGAATAAAACATCTTTAATCCTTGAACATCAGAAGTGACAATAAATTGTTATCCTCCAATTCAATAATAACGAAAATGAATCATTGTAAACTGAGAACCAAAATTCTTTAATTATAACTTTTCCTTTTAATTAAGTAATGGGGTTAAAAAGCGTTGTGATGGTGGAACGATTCGGAGTAGAACTAATTACTTCACGACGGTAAAATTTTTGGAAGGTTTTAAGAGATTTCCAATTTCCTCTGGCCAAAATTTCATCAAGGGGGAAATTATTTATCCAGTTACTTGAAGCTACCGCAGAGCGTACACTTCCTGGAGTCGCAACAATGCCAGCTTGCTTCATAACTGATTTAATCCACCCTGCTATCACAGTGCGGGACGCGGGAGAGGGTGACCCACGAAATGTTACAAATAAATTATTTGATCCGGATTTACATCGCCTTTCATTTAAAACCTCTATAGTTTTCTTAAGCCAATATACAGGATCTAGATTTCGGTTTTGTTGGTTAGCAATTAGTCTCCAGCCTGACTGTCTATATTGACTACAATCTGTTTTTGACCCGAACTGGGGCCAAAGAGTAATAATATGATCATCGCTTAGCACACAGTGATCACCATCCACACTTAAAAGCGTCAAATCATGTATTCTACGACCAGAGCAAAGAATCAACAGACACGCTGTGTGTCGTACAACGTCAAAAACTTTTTTCTCATTTATAGAGTGGTTACTTAAATATGCTGTAAGCACTTTAATGTCCCAAACAGGTGGCTTCGTCTCCTTCGGATTTTTTAAAGAAATAGCTTTTAAAATGTGTTTCACTAACACATTTTCACTTAATTTACCAGACAGCTCTGCATTACAGAGCGTGGAAATTACAGATTTATGCAGAATAATAGTGTTATATGAAAAGTGGTTTTTCAAATAGAGATCGGCAAGAAATTGGGCTAAATCTGAACCATCCGGATTTGTTGGATTTATATTGTGTTGATGAGCCCACGCCGTCCAGCGATGCCAAGCCACTTGATATGTTTTCCATGTAGAGGGTCGCCAGGATGACCTAAGCAGGTCTATCTGGCTTAGATTCCAAGACTTTGTTTTCTCTGTCCACCCCCACACTTCCAGATTTCCAGAGTTATATCTTGAACCCGAGGTGGTGGCAAGCCCGTCGTTGTGTCGATCAGACACCGACTCAGGTTCGTCAACGTGAACGGGGCTGCTATGGCTCGAGATTTGAGATCGGCTCTCCAGAACACCTTCTCCCATCGGGGTACCACCACCAGGTAAACTCCTGTAGCCTGATTGAGGTGTATCAGTACTTTGGGAATGAGAAATGGAGGGGGGAAGATCCATGCTAGTGGGAAGTTCCAGGTTACGCTGAACGCATCGTGAAACATCGCATTGTGATCCTTGCAATCTAGGGATGCGTAGTTGGCTACCACTCGAGCTGTTTTGGATGCAAATAAGTCGATCACCGGTGTTCCCATCTTCGAAAAGATCCTTGTTGTGCAATCCGGTAGTAGATGCCATTCCGGGGGTCGACGGAGCCTGGACAGGCAGTCCGCTTGGCTGTTGAATTTGCCGGGAATGTATTGAATTTTCAGATGAATTTGATGGTCGTCTAAGATTTGAAATATCCTTCGAGCCAGATTCATGAGTATTTGAGATTTGGTCCCGCCTTCGTTGCGGAGATACGCTACGGCAGTCCGATTGTCCGACTGAATTAACACCGAGCTCTGAGCCATGTGCAGCGCACGGGATTCGAGAGTCTTGTAGATAGCTAACATTTCCTTTTGGTTGCAATGTAGGTGTTTCTCTTCGCTGTCCCAAGTCCCAAAAATCCTGTGGCTGTCGATTTGAGCTCCCCATGCTATATCCGACGCATCGGTGGCCAGAAAATGTGTTGGTGGTGGAACGTGTATACGTGTGGCCAAGTAATGATTCTGTTGCCACCAGTGCATTTCTTCCATCACCTGACACGGAATACTGTATCTGGTTTTTGTCCGACCCCCGGGTAAAGTATTTAGAAATTTCAGGGTCTGTCGATGATTTAGCCTTCCTCGAGGGACTGCGAAACTGGCAAAATTCAGTGAACCCACGAGACTTTGTAGTTCCTTCAACGATATTTTGCCAATTCTCAAGACATGGTCGACTTTTTTGGCAACCGCGGCAGCTGTTTCCGGAGGAAGATATTTTAGGTTTTGCCAAGGATCCCAGACGATGCCCAGATAGGTCATGATTTTTTAAGGAACAAGGATCGACTTGGTGTAGTTTATTTGGAATCCGAGGTATTCCAGTGTCTCTAAAAGCATGTCGACATGACTGGATAACGTTTCCTGGTCCTGATTTGCAAGGAGATAATCGTCGAGGTACACGATGACCCTTACACCGTTTGCTCGGAGGATTTGCGCAATCCAGTTGGTTAGGCAAGCGAAAACCTTCGGTGCTGTACTCAGACCGAAAGGGAGACACGTCATCTCGAGCAATTCGCCTTTGTACAGAAGTCGTAGAAACCTCCTGTGTGACCTTGCTATTTGAAGGTTGAAGTACGCTTGTGACAAATCCACCTTGCACATCCAGTCGCCAGGTTGAAGAAAGTCCGGTACACGGTACATAGTTATAAGACGAAAAGGGTCGGTTAGCACGTATCGGTTTAGCAGTTTCAAATTGAACACAGGGCGGCTTGAGCCGTTGCTCTTTGGTACAAGAAAGAGCGGTGATATGAAGCTCGGGGAGACACCTGCTACTCTTAGAACACCTTGCTGTTTCATTTTTTGAATAGTCAGCGACATTTCGGCCGATTCCAACGTGTGACGTGGATGATTTTGCAAGTCCGGTGTCCTTAAGGGTGGCTTGTGTAGGAAGGGTATGCGATACCCTTTTATTATTTTCAGAATGAAATCTGGTGCTCCCATTTTCTTCCAGTGGCTGACAAACTGTGCTAACCGACCGGCTTGGAATGTATCCGAGTCATTGTCTTTGTCTCTTGCCTCCTCTATTGCCAGATGGCGAATAGGCTCGTTTCTGGCCTCTTTGCGCCGATGGCCTTTGTCCTGATCTGCGAGATCGAAATGACACACTTCGGTTGTTGTTACTTTGGTAACGCTGCTCTTGGTGAGCATTGTTATGCACTTTTGATGGAAAGTGCGATTGACAACCGCCCTGCGAGGGCTGGTTAAATGAGCAGCTAGTAGGCGCACTAGGCACCATATTGCAGCAAGGCTCTAAGCTACCACGTGATGGTACATTATGACGGGCGTGCCCCTGCGAGGGGTGCCGTGCAGCATTAGTGGATTTTGTTCGCGAAACATTTTCAATGCTATTTGCTGGCCAAAAAGCTTTTCTTATTCCGCCTGCACCTTCGACCGCCGCAGTCAAGGCGTCATGGTCAAATAAGTGAGTGTTTGACGGGGGAATTTTTCCCAATTTACACTTGACCAAAGGGTCACGAACACACTTGAGAATACCATCTCTTCTCATTTCTATTGTTTCAGCTCTGTGACCGCAAGACATTTGTAGCAAGTCAGAGGAGACCTTATGAAAATCGCCTTTCAGAAAAAATTCATCAATTTTATCGTCAAGATTATTAAGGGAAGCGTCTGGCGATTTAGACCAAGCTAGTAAATTACGACAGCTTTGTAGGAAAACTTCTTTTTGCTTTAAAATACCAAAGGTAATCGCGGCGTAGGATTTGTCAGAGTATGCTAGGTGGCGTATTTTGTCATACGCCTTTACCTCTTCGTTTGTTTCAAGCTCTGTAAATCCCGGCGAGTGGTTGTATAATTTTTGAGTTTCAAAATAGCGAACTTCAGACCACGCCCTACTACCGAACCGTTGAACCTCATTTAACATTTTTAAATATTCTTCCGGTGTTGAAGGCACCACGGGGTCCTTCGTTTTCGTTTCAATATCAAAAGTTAAATTATGCAAAGAATCACAATCAGGATTAATAGGAGTAGGAAAAGGCTGCGCAGCACAGCAATCGTTATAAAGTTCTCGGCTAATATCGGATACAAATGATTCGTTATCATTATCGCGAAAACTATCCTCTTTATTAACGATATTTTTTCGTAATTCACCCACTTCTTTAGTTAGTTTTTCTAAAAGACGACGGTCGCGCTTCTGCTTTTTAGAACGATGACGATGCGATTTTCTTTTTCGTTTTCTCGAATCTTGCGAAGATCCGGAAGAACTAGTAGATGAAGACGAATCACTACTACTGCTACTGGAGCTTGTAGATCTCGCACGACGATCACGTTTATCCGACTTACTACGTTGCGGTTTCACACCAGACGGACCCGCAATGGGTTCAATAGGAACGCCGCTATCGTTATCCATAGTTAAGTTGTAAGCTTAGTTTTATAGTAAACTAATGATTTAATCACTGACCTAAAAGAAATACCAAAATGTATGTTTCACAGGAACCTAAAAATAGATTCGCAACTGGGAACCAAAATGTTAATCTCAATGAGGGTATTTATTCACTGGCTAATCAAAAATGCAAGAATCTAAAAATAGACTCGTAGCAGTGAACAAAAATGTTAAACTCTTTAAAGGGTAGAAAGCAACGATATAAAACGAATATTAACTACGAACGGTAACACCGTTATTGCAGAAAATCTTAAGAAAAAATGTTTAATGTGCAACTCACGTGAAGATAATTTCACTTAGGTATCCATCCAAGGTAGCCTAGGTGCTAGTAGGCCTAGTTATAACCTTTGGAGCACAAGTTATCTCAACGGAAATTTTAACGCCAATGACGAACATAGGCGCGCAGTCCATCGCCTGCGCCCCCCACTTCTGCCAGGTGAAAAGGTGGGGGTGCGAAAGAGACAGCGCTATAGGGTAGAAAGAGATGCAAAATGCAACGGAAAAGGATATGCCTATCTCATTAATAATAAGCTTCTAATAACGGTCAAGTGGTTTAATATGTGAAATTCTTACACGTCCATCATAGTTTAATCCAAGACCTGGGATCTCTTAATGTTTTGGAAGGATGCCTGTGTGTGTGACAAATATTGACTTGAAATGTTTTTTTTCCTATTTCAGGAATGTAATAATATACCTTCAATTTCTAACGCTACATATTATGCAAATGTAAGTGAAGCAAAATTGACACAGCCAACTTTAGAAAAAAGTGTTGTAAGTAAAAATTATATCAATATTACAAGATGAATTCTTATTAGTGTAAAATACTATACATTGTTTGTCTATACTAATAAGATAAATAATAAAAAACTTTTCAACAAACTAGTTATAATATTGTTAGATGGCCGTCCCCGTTTATGTAAAGCAAAGATTTATAAGAATTAACCCCATATTCATTTTTATGATGCTTGCTTATGACAGTGTATGTTTTTTTAAATAGGTTGATGAAAATGAACCACCCTCTAAACGGCGGAGATTAAATGATGATAAAACTAATATAATGAACTTCAGAGACTACATCTAATACTGTTGAAGTCACAATGCCAATCAATGCCAGTCAATTGATTAGACTTCTAAGTGTGTATTAAAAATGATTGTAAACTTTTATAAATAAGTAACGAATTATACGATTTGAGTACTTACATAATGTTATTTTTTATTTATAGTTTTTTAATCAACAGTATAATAATTTAGTGGGTGCGATTCCAATATCATGGATTCGCTTTTCCTTTTGAGTGAGTGAATGAAAAAAGAAAAAGAGAATAACCCGGTAGGGCAGGCCACACTGTATAAAATATTACACGGTGTATAGTAGGTATGTATCCTATTAAGATGAAACTCTAATCTCAACTACTATAACTTAGTTGAAAAATTGGCTACCTACTTAAATAAATTATTTTAAAAAATAAATGTAGTTTATTTTCTTACCACCAGTTTACTATTATTATTTTCAACTAAAGTTCTGCTGGGCACAAAAAAACAAGTCCCGCAATTTTTCCATAATCGGGGCGGGCCGCACCCAACGACCTCTATGTTACAAAATACATACAAGTCTATGGCCGCACCGCAACGCAATGTATTGCAAAATTCCTTCATTCCTATTATTATTATTTTTTCAGATAAGAGATGTTTTTTTTATCCTTAATATATTAAGTAATATCCTTAACATATTATTTATTATGTATAATAAAGTCGCTCACTTTTGATCGTAGCTTCCTTTATTATTTTATAACGTGTTGTCACCCCACTGAAAGAGACAGCAAACAACCATGACGTCATTCAAGGTCAAATTGTTTAGCTTCAGTCTTTTCTTCATAATGCAATCTCCAGTTTGTATATAAGCTTCTTGGTGTAGAGTTATCGTTTAATTTGAGGTTAATTTCCGAAACTCATTACGTCAAAATACGATCTATCGCCTTCGCCTGTCAGTCGCGGTTTCGTAGTAGCATTTTTAGGGTTCCGTAGCCGAATGGCAAAAAACGGAACCCTTATAGTTTCGTCAAGTCTGTCTGTCTGTCTGTCTGTCTGTCTGTCTGTCTGTCTGTCTGTCCGTCCGTCCGTCCGTCCGTCCGTCCGTCCGTCCGTCCGTCCGTCCGTCCGTCCGTCCGTCCGTCCGTCCGTCCGTCCGTCCGTCCGTCCGTCCGTCCGTCCGTCCGTCCGTCCGTCCGTCCGTCCGTCCGTCCGTCCGTCCGTCCGTCCGTCCGTCCGTCCGTCCGTCCGTCCGTCTGTCCGTCTGTCCGTCTGTCCGTCTGTCTGTCTGTCTGTCTGTCTGTCTTCTGTAGGTCTTTTAAAATGATGCTGAGGTTTCTAAAACCATTTTTTCTAAAAGTGTAAGGTTTGAGATATAGACGCTTCCAAAGTGGTAAAATGGGCGTCCCCCCCCCCCTCTAACTTTTGAACTAAGAAAGTGAAAATTTTGAAAAAAATATATGTTGTAGATCTCAACAAAAACTTGCAACGAAAATTGGTTTGAAGGAGATCGAACCAGTAGTTTTTGAGATATTGCACATTTTTATCAACCGCAAATATAACTTTGTTTTTCATACAAACACTATGAAAAACAAAGTTATTTTTGCTGTCGCAATATATTGTGATGTTTTCGTTAAGTGACAGTAAGTGGACCCTGAATTCAGTTAAGGGTGGCACGGAACCCTCAGTGCGCGGGTCCGACACGCACTTAACCGGTTTTCGATGAATACGTCAAAGAATGAGCTTCGTTTCCGATGACGGATCCGAAGTGTTACATAGTAAGCAATTCGGAAAACGATAATCGTATTGACGGATTTCGTTTTTCGTAGTTGACCTTCTGTGACGAAGCTGGTTCGTCTTCCAGTTTAGTATATAACTTTTCCTTTTACCCTTCCTTTCTCTCTCGTAAACACTTAACGTGTTTAGGGCGGGCGATATGTTCATTACAATAATTTGATTGAAACCTGTGTTGCCATCCTAATCTTGCGGCGCGCGCTCCTACGCACATCATTTTGAGTACTTACCTATTTTTTGCTTGTTTGAGAACCCCGTAAAGTAGTTGCTTTCGAGACGTTGTTCCCATGACACTAAACGGACCTACCAGGGCTCAATTTTCGCGTGTGCTTTCCCTTAAACTTATCTGAAGACCTGTGTGACTGTGCCTGTGTCCTCGGTGATCACCTGCAACCTGGAAACCATCTACTGGCGGATAATAGGTGAGTCCTGACGGACAAAACCTCCCTTATATTTTTGCCTACCACGTTGAATCCACTGCCGATCTCGAACACGCATTTTTTAATCCTTCGTCTCCGGTGTTGCCAATTTACTAAAAATTGAGAATGTATGTATAATTGCCACAGATTAATAAGATACCGGTACCAACAATCTGGTTACCGGTAACTATCACACGTAAAACGGAATGGATTTCCTTAATTTTTTGGCTGTTAATGTTAAGACCTTAGCCTCGTTGGTGAAAAAAATGCTGCTAATGTCACTATTGTCAGTGCAACATAAACAAAAACAATTTAGTTTTATTACTTGATTTAGTGGTTTTATAGACGAGTTTTTATTTATTTTAAGTATAAATATGCCCTAAATAAGCATTGGAAGGCATGACGGAAGGTATTTATCATGTTATTCTTCTTCTTGAACGAACATTAGTCTACTGCAATTCAGTGTTAGACTTTTCTAAAACTTCATCAAGTAGTCTGGCTAACTGTGATTTGTATGATTCGCTTATACTATTCTATAGGATTTCTATTAACTGTTTCTAAATCTTTTTCAGGCATAGCAACAAGACATTGTCAAAAACTAATCAAATCAAAAATCAAAAGAAGAGATTGTTCTACGCAGTCTTCATTTCTAAAATGGAGGGGAAAATAAGTGCTGTATCTTAAGTCTAGATAGAGAATACCTGCAGTCATCCAAAATCATATGCACTCAACATTACAAAACAAGTTATTCTACCTCTATATTTATTTGATCATTCCGGGCTCAAGGAACTCCGGTTTCATATTACTGTTAAAATAAAGTAGGGATTGTAAATTCTGCTTATTTGTGAAATATTATAGTAACTATAATGTTCAACTGTCTTCCTATGCTGTGGTGTGTGTGACTTATATCTATTCTATAGTTTCAGTGCTATTGTTATATTGTGCTATTTTATCGATGTGATAATTTAAATTTTGTAATTATATTTTATCGGACAAGCTTTTCAATAACTATTGTTGCAAACTATAGATAGACTGTACTGTCTTAGTAATAAATTGTTAATGTTGATGTTACTCTGCAGACATTTGTTTTTGAAGTTGTGTTCAAACTAAAACAAACATTCCAAAGTGCAAAAATTTATTAAAATAATTAAAACATTTATTTTGTACATTTACTGTAAACATATTTGAACTTACCTTTGTGACGTCCAATAAAGAGTTATCTTGCTATCTAAATAGATTTTTTACTGCATGAAATCTCACTAGAAGCTCATAACACATCCCTAACCAACATAGACCCTACCAATGCTCCGGGAAAATAATTAAGTCACTTTTGTCATGGCGTCTATTCAATGACTAAATATTTTTGTGTTTACACTTTTTATTGGCATTATAATCCTTTTTATACAATCACTTTACAATGCTTTTATAATCAAAGTACTTTTGACTTGAACTTATCTACAGGTAATCCAATACCTACTTTAAGTTAATTTATTGTAGTGTCTAAAGCAAATATAGTGCAGGCAGTCTATTTATACACCCTACTACATCTGGTAGTCCTTGAAGGTTGTGGAACCTGGAAGAGATTAAGGTTAACTTTAACTACATTGAGGTAACAGAAAGATTAATTAAGTTTATGTCATAATACTTACTGTGGGATACTGCCATCATATCAGGAAGGTTTCTTGGGGATTTAAACACACTGTCTCAGTACTGTAGGGCTATTCAAGGCTCTCAGTGATTCATTTTGAAACTGTGCCTGTGCCCCGAGCAATCCTTGCATTTGAATGGTTTCCAAGGCAACTTTTAGAATTCAGCAACAAAAATTAATGGCTGGAAGACCCTGTAAGTAATATTGGTAGATTAGCTTTATGTGGAAACAGTCGAACTGCTTTAATTCCTTATAATCAAGATATTTGTTCAACAAGATAAATATTACTTAAACTTACCTTAATTGCAATAGGCTACGCAGGCAAAACAGTCTTCTCAAGATCATAATAGGTCTTGGAAGCGGGACAAATTCTTTGGTGAGCTATTATTATTTAGATAATTAGATTTAAACTGCTCATTGAAACGAGTTGTTTTGATGTCTCATTCACCAGCACTTTCTACAAAATCTTCAACTTTTCTATCGTCTCCACTGCTGTAAAAACCTTTTGTTCGAGATCGGCAGTGGATTCAACGTGGTAGGCAAAAAATATAAGGGAGGTTTTGTCTGTCAGGACTCACCTATTATCCGCTAGTAGATGGTTTCCAGGTTGCAGGTGATCACCGAGGACACAGGCACAGTCACACAGGTCTTCAGATAAGTTTAAGGGAAAGCACACGCGAAAATTGAGCCCTGGTAGGTCAGTTCAGTGTCATGGAAACAACGTCTCGAAAGCAACTACTTTACGGGGTTCTCAAACAACAAGCAAAAAATAGGTAAGTACTCAAAATGATGTGCGTAGGAGCGCGCGCCGCAAGATTAGGATGGCAACACAGGTTTCAATCAAATTATTGTAATAAACATATCGCCCGCCCTAAACACGTTAAGTGTTTACGAGAGAGAAAGGAAGGGTAAAAGGAAAAGTTATATACTAAACTGGGAGACGAACCAGCTTCGTCACAGATCTCTTAAGGATACCTGTGGGAGTTTTCACATCAACGACGCGAACAACTTTGTCTTGTCCAGGGTATAAATGAGCAATGCGACCACGGCGCCATTGCAAAGGTAGTAGGACTGTATAAACTAGTTCGCCAACTTGGGGAGGTTTATAAGGAGATGTCCATTTATTCCTTGCCTGTAAGGTATTTAAGTTCTCTAAATGCCAACGAGACCAAAAGTGCTGCGTAAGTTGTTGGATCAGCTGAAACCGTGTGAGGCGATGAAGCTTAACATTCTCATAAGGGTACTCAGGTAAAGCGGTTAAAGGCTGACTTATCAAAAAATGTCCGGGCGTTAATACTTCGACGTCGTTAGGATCTGGAGAAAGTGGACACAGAGGCCGCGAGTTTAAAACTGCTTCTATTTTGGTAAAAACAGTTGTTAATTCCTCAAAGGTAAGAGGGGTTTCTCCTATCACGCGTTTGAGGTGGGATTTTGCCGATTTCACAGCAGCTTCGAAAAGGCCTCCCCAGTGGGGGCAGACAGGGGGGTCGAAAACCCAGTTAATATTGCGCTTGGAAAGCTCGGAACCAATAGTAGCTTGATTTTGAGACAAGAAGGACTCTAACTCCTGTAAGTAATTACGTGCACCGATATAATTTCGGCCACAGTCCGAGCGGATAAGGCGAGGTAAACCACGACGTGAAACGAATCGGGAAAAGGCGGCAACAAAGGCTTCGGTACTTAGGTCCGACACGACCTCAAGGTGGACTGCCTTGGTGGAGAGGCAAACAAATACACAAAGGTAACTCTTAACCAACCTTTTATTTCTATAGGCCTGAACTTTGGTGTAGAAGGGGCCCGCGAAGTCAGTGCCTACACCATCGAAGGAAAGTCACCGATAGGAGGCTGGGAGACAGCCGTTTTAAGTCGATAACAAGAAAGGCATTTAAAAATCACATGTTGAATAGCGCGGCGGGCAGACAGGATTCAGAATTCTCTGTTTAGAATAGCCAGAAGGGCATTCGCACCTGCGTGAGCATTTTCACGATGGTAATGGGAGATTAAAATATTCACGAAATTACCATTTTTAGGCAGAAGCAGGGGGTGTCTAGCGTCATAAGGAAGGTCAGAGTGCCGTAAACGGCCACCCACTCGTATTAGGCCTCTGTTATCTAAAAACAGGCTTAATTTCCTGAGGGAGTTGGTGATTGTATCACCCCTCTTCAAACGGTCTAGTTCAACACTGAAGCAGGTAAATTGAACAATTTTCACTAAATATATAAGAGATTCTCTACGCTCTTCAGTACTCAGGAATGAGGAGTAAGTTTTAGGGTATAAAAACCGCCTTAGGTAACAAGTTACATTTATCAACTTGTTCAATGAGCTATACCGCTCTAATAAAAAGGAAGGGTCCGGAGGAGAAACTTCAGCAGACACTACTAAACAACGTAGTCCCGGGAGGTCATTATTCGAGGTAGGTTCCGCAGTCACGGGCCACTGATTAGGAGACTCGGTCAACCACGAAGGAGAAAACCAAAGAGTGTGGTCTACCAATTTAGAGACGGGCATGCCTCTTGATGCACAGTCGCTAGGGTTCATATAGCCAGGAATATGTCTCCAATGACTAGATGATGGAGAATTAATAATTTGGGAAACACGATTTGCCTCAAAAGTCTGAAGAAGGTGGGGAGGTGTTTTCAACCAACACAAAACAATTTTGCTATCCGTCCAACTATGGATTGAAGTCAACACAGACGTCCTTTGCAGACAAAGAGCGACGTGATGTAATAATTTAGAGAGGAGGGTAGCTCCTAACAATTCCAACTTGGGAATTGTTAAACGGGTCCTAACGGGTGCAACCTTTGACTTGGCCATAACAAGATGGACGGAGTAATTACCAGACGTATGCTCTGCGCGTAAATAAACGGCCGCAGCATAACCTAACTCGGAGGCATCGCAAAAACCATGTAGCGATAAGGAGGAGGAACCGCTAGAAATTATATGACGAGGAATAGCCACTTCGCTCACTTTAGTCATATCTTGAATAAAGGTAGCCCACTCTAAAGCGAGGGGCTCCGTAAGGGAATCATCCCAGGAAAGGCCAGATAGCCACAAACGTTGGATAAACTCTTTGGCCTTAAACACAACTGGAGATATCCAGCCACAGGGATCATAAATTCGGGCAATCACAGATAATACCTTTCTCTTTGTAATCACTGTATCACAGGCATCATAGGAACATTTATAGGTAAATGAGTCGCTTACAGGGTTGTACACTTATAGGACCAGGTTTATGGAACAGGGGGTCAGCAAGTGGCAGATGCCTAGTAGGGGTAACAACACTTTTAGGTACATCTACTTCCGGGAGGGACCCAGCAATCACGTCGACAACCATGGCGGTAGTCGATATCACAGGTAGGGTAGAACTGACAGGTTTAAAAGAAAGGGATACAGTTCCATGGGAATGGACTGACTGTATATTACCTATTCCACGAACGGGCACATGTGAAGGAGTGATAGGTATAAAGTTCATTCGGTCCGTAACAATTTCTGTAGTAAGGAGGCAGCCTTGGGCGCCGGTATCTAATAAGGCACGGGCTTCTGCGTAATATCCAGACGAAGTTTTAACGTGAATTAAGGCCGTAGGTAAAAGAACAAGAGAATTGCGTGATACTGAAGTAAGGGCAGGTACAGGAGGGCTATCTAGTCAGAATTGTAAGAGTCGTTTGGCTTTGAATGGAAGGCACGTTCATCCTGAGATCTTGGAGGAGGAGCGTGATAAACACGATCACTATTGGGTACAGGCGAAAATCGCCCGCCCGAACGCGGGGGTGAAGCTCTGTGGGAATTACGAGGTGAAAAGCTGTTATAGGCTCTAGTGCGTGGGAAAGTACGTTCCGTCAGGTCACGCGGCGGGGACGTCCTCGGCGAATTTGAAGGTAAGGCTGCGACGTCGCGGTAGGAGCGTTCATGCTGATGCTTCACGGGGGCGTCATCGGCATAACACAGCAACGTATGATGACTAGAACGACGGCAGGTATTGCAGCGATAATCTCGCTTGCATTGAGAGATGGAGTGTTTATCTAGGCATCGATAACACAAACGGGCCTCTTTAAATACACTGACACGTTGACGTGTAGGAAGGCGAACAAACTCGGGGCATTCGCGTACGTAATGCGACGTACTATTACAAACGTGACACTTCGGTGTGGGTGCAAACGTAACAAATGTCTTCGTAGGAGGCGGAGACCGCGCGTTAGATTTCGGGAATCGAGTGGAGCTCGTACTAAGTGAGGCAGTAGTGTCGACGACCGAAGCACTACCTACATTGTCGTGATGCCTACATTCATCCTCTAAGAAGGTAATAAGTTGATCAAAGGTTGGAAGTTTATTAGGGTCATCACCAAAACGACGCTCAAAACGGGATTTTAATTCAGAAGGCAACTTCGCAAGGCATAGGTGTACCAGTAAATATGACCAATGATTAACAGGCAGGTCTAATCGTTCTAAACAACGGTAAGTTGAGAGAAGAGGGTTAAGAAACGATACACGTAAGCCGGACAACTTAGGTGAAATATTAGGTAGCATCATTATCTGCGCGATATGCGTATCTGCCAGGACGCGAAGGTTGTGATACCTACGCTTGAGAAGGTCACGAGCCACAGTATAATTGCCCGCTTCAATCTTAAGGTGCTGAATCAACCTACGGGGCTCATCAGACAAGGCACCGACTAGGTAATGAAGCTTTAAGGTAGGGGTCAAAGTCGGCTGATTGTCGACCACACTATCAAACTGGTCTATAAAACTAATCCATCCGTCGGGACGGCTGTCAAATCTAGGTATAGGTAGGTCAGGTAATTTACTAGCCGTGGTGTCAACAATCATGGAATTATTTTCCTTTAAGGGGGTACTAGTACGGGGAGACTCGAACTGGTGGGGTTTTATTTCCTCCAATCTTATTTTTAGGTCATCTACCTTGTCCCTCACAACGCGCATCTCGGTTTTAATTTGAACATATTCTTGTTCATAAATAGCAGGGTCAAGGTTTCCTAACAACTTAGAACAGGCAGCTCTAAACTTATCACACATAAGTGGGAGGTCAGAAAGACGCGCACGCATGCGATTAACGGAGAAGGTCTCAAGGACACGATGGGAATCATCAACCCAATCACTCACATAACGAATTTCACCTATAGCCTCATGGTATTCAGCCGTGTCCGTGTAAAGTAGGGCCCTCACGGTCTCGTTACCCGATTCAGAATCAGGCATGTGTTCGGGCGTGTGGTGGTAGGAAGTAGAAATAATAACGCGGACTGTATTAGATCTAAATGGATTTACTCCATAGGAATTAAAATGTACATCGGTCGTAGGAAAAAGATATGGATGGACGCGAGTGTCGTGCGTGCCGCTTGGTAGCAAAGTGATGGAGGGGGCCTTAGATGCCCTCCTCGCTGCTCGCCGCGCCGCTCGCCGCCTCGCCGGTTGCCTCCGCGTCCCGCGCGTGGACATCCTCCCGCCCCTTGACCTCTTCAAAGGGAAGAGGACAAATGTTGTTGAACGCTCTTGTAATAGTCCCTCTCCTTGTTTTCACTTCCGCCACCCTCGTGACGCCGTCCGGTCCAGGATAGGTGCGCAGCACGCGACCCAACGCCCAAACTAGCGGTGGTAGCGCCTTGTCCCGAAGAAGCACGAGCATTCCCTCAGTGAGTTGGCCGGAAGACGTAGACCACTTGGTTCTCTGTTGAAGTAAGGAGACGTACTCATGTGAGAATCTGTGCCAGAAGTGCTGTCGTATGCATTCAATTCGTTTGAAGCGGTCGAAGCAGCTGATGTCTCTCTCCGGAATCTGCGGACACGGTACAGACGTAAGTGGTCGTCCAATTATGAAATGGGAAGGAGTGAGAGCAGAAAAGTCGGAAGGATCAGAGGAAAGAGGTGTCAAAGGACGAGAATTTAAAACGGCTTCAATTTGACACAGACAGGTTGCTAACTCTTCATAGGTGAAGTTGGTAAGACTTAGCAACCGCCTCAGGTGATGTTTGGTAGAGCAAACGGCAGCTTCAGCCAAAGCGTTAAAATGAGGTGAATATGGAGGTGAAAATGAAAATGTAATGCACTCACGCGACATCTCACATGCAACATCAGAAGATGAGTCGGACAAGAATCTTTGAAGATCGCTGTTGGCTCCGACAAAGTTCGTGCCATTATCGGATAAGATGCTTTGCGGTTTACCACGACGAGAAATAAAGCGATAGAGCGCCGCAAGGAAGCCCTCTTTAGTGAGGTCGGTGACGGGCTCTAGATGCACCGCTCTGGTAGCGTGACAAACAAAGATGCACAGGTACGATTTTGTGAGCTTACAGCCCCGACCCTTACGGTCGGCTATGAGTACTGGACCTGCGTAGTCAACACTACAATTCAAAAATGGATATTCTAAAGAAGTTCTAGATGTAGGTAACTGACCCATAATGGGTTGTATATTTTGACATTTGAATCTAAAACATTTGATACATTGCCTTACTGTTGATTTAGCTAGATTCCTGCCGCCCAGTGCCCAATAATTAAGACGCAAATATGCGAGTAGAAGTTGAGGACCTGCATGTAGCATTTTTAAATGTTGCATATGAAACAATATTTTAGTAAAATGGTGTTTACTACAGAGCAAAATCGGATATTTCGTATCATAATCATACGGAGAGTTATCGAGTCTACCACCTACACGTATGATATTTTCAGGATCTAGAAAAGGTGTTAATGAAATTAGCCTGTTTTTTCGCGGTAGAGACCTTCCCGACTCCAAAAGCTTTAATTCATCCGGAAACATCTCTCGTTGTGCGCTGCGTAGTAAACACATCAATGAAGCATTTAACTCATCACTAGAAAGAGCGCCTTGTAATTTAGAATTAGGATTTTTTAAATTGTAAATAAATCTTTTAATGTAGGCTAAGACTCTTTGTAAGCGATTAAAATTTGAATGATAATGAATTAATGATTGTATGATATTTGATGATTGATTTGTGTGATTTGATGATTGATTATCTACACTAATATTAAAAAGAGGAAAACTTTGTTTGTTTGTTTGATTGTTTGTTTGTTTGTTTGATTGTAATGAATAGGCTCATAAACTACTGGACCGATTTTGAAAATTCTTTCACCATTCGAAAGCTACATTATCCTCGAGTAATATAGGATATATTTAATTTTTAACAAAAATAGGGTTCCGTAAGATATTAGGGTTTTTCGGACACAAGGTGTAAAAAATCAACCAAAACAGTTACTTATTTTGCGTACCCTGCCTAAACTATTAAAGATAGAACCATAAAATGTTCTAAGTAATTGTAGATCTTATAAATATCTACAAAAAAGTCCGCGACATACTATACCTATCTATGTCGGGTGAGGCACAAGAACCATTTTTTTTATTGAAAAATCTTGATTATTTTTTGGACTACATTTAAACGCGTTTCATTTACTCATGCTATTAATCCTTATCAAAATTAATTATTTCATCACTAAGTACAGTTAATGTTAATAATATTTGGTCTTTAAATGATTAAAATTAGACGTTTGGTTCTGAAGTTATAGCGATATTAATTTGGACGTTTGGTTCTGAAGTTATAGCGAAATTAAAATACATATTACGATTTCTGCTGCACGGCCGGCCCGTTGCCGCCCTTTACCAAGGCCCGGTGAGCGTGTGGGAGGGGGAGTTTAGATCTATGAGTAAGGAACCCGCGTGGCGCGATTTTCAGTAAAAATTTCTTTCGCACTCACGATAAACAAATCCCTGGGCCAAACATTCAAATTAGTAGGAATTTATTTACGAAAAGAATGTTTTACGCATGGGGTCGGGGCTCCCGAGCATCAGTATATTTTGTTACCAGAAAATAATGTAACGTCAAATGTTGTGTATAGAGAAGCTCTACAATAATAGCTTAAGTTTTCTATCCTAAAACAACGGGTTGCACTCCGGGACTTAACAACTAACACCCACAGAAAGAAAATCTGTTCAGCCTGCGGATAGTAACTGCTTCGTCGAAGTTAGTGTCGGTGTCTGTGAATTGACATGGGAATCATTTGTTTGCTGACCGTGTCTTTCCTGGGTAGCCTTTTTGCAGCGGTAACCGACATTCACGCGGGCGGAGCCGCGGGCGACCGCTAGTTGCGAATAAAATGAGAAATCACTTCAGGTAGATCCTGTTTCACGCTATTTGAAGGCATAGTAGGCCAGTTATGTTCATTATTTTGTAAAAAGTTAGGGCCTGACCACCATAGGTCATTATCACCGATAGAATCGGCCTTCACCCTGCGCGAAACAAGGTCCGCCGGATTGTCTTTCGACGGTACGTACCTCCACGTGTGACAGGTAGAGTTTTCGAGGATCTCATTGACTCGATTTCGTACAAAGGGCTTGAGTTGACATGAAGGAGTGTTCAACCACCCGAGCACGATCATCGAATCGCACCAAAAGTAGCATTTATTAATTGGCAGAGTTAATGACTCGAGAACGGTTGTACACAGTTTTGAACCTAATAAAGCTGCACACAGTTCAAGCCGTGGAATCGTGACTGATTTTATCGGTGCTACACGGTTTTTGGACATGAGAAGACAAACCCTAATAGAGCCTGTATGACTTATGGATCGGACATACACACATGCGCCATAAGCCTTCTCTGACGCATCACTAAACACGTGAATTTCTTGCGTGACTGGCGAATCGAAACTAACCCATAGAGGAATTTTTAGGTAGTTGAGATAGGGAAGTGTAGAGACGAATGCTGACCACATAGCAACAATGTCCTGAGAAACCTCATCGTCCCACTCACATTTATAAACCCATAATTGTTGCATGACTATTTTCGCTTCGACAATGCAAGGGCCGACTAAGCCTAGAGGGTCAAATATTTGACTGATGACCGATAGTATGTGTCGTTTTGTGACCTTTTCTACTGGGTCAATATTAATTGAAAAAGACAACGAGTCAGATGCGTATAACCAGTTGAGACCTAGGGTTTTAGAAGACGTGTTGTGGTCTGAAAGATTTAATGAAGTGGAATTGTCGTGGTCATTTGAATCGCCTGCAATGGCATTCAGAATTTCAGGGCTGTTGGATTGCCACTTTCTTAAATGAAAATGTGCCGAAGAAAGTATCTGAGTGACCTCTTTGACGAGTGAAATTGTGTCAGAAATTGTAGAGCCTCCTCCTAAATAGTCATCAACATAAAAGTCTCTAGATATGGCTGACTTGACATCATCAGTAGAAGCTGCGTCTGCCAGGCTAACCAGATATTTGGTGGCCAAGTAAGGAGCCGACGCAGTTCCATACGTGACTGTGTTGAGAGTGTAGGTCTTGAGAGGCATTTCTGGGTCACTACGAAAGATAATTTGAAGTAGAGGTCGTTGCGAGGGTGCTATTTCAATGCAGCGATACATCTTCTCCACGTCTCCGGAGACGACGTATTTATGCTGCCGAAAACGTATTAAAATTGACAGGAGGTCATCTTGGACTTTAGGACCTACCAGTTGAAGGTCATTGAGTGAGAGACCTGAAGAAGATGGCGCTGATGCGTCAAAGACACTCCTCAGCTTTGTTGTAGTACTCGACTCTCTTATTACTCCATGGTGTGGTATGAAATATTCGACGTGACCTGAATGAGGTGCAGAGTTGTTGACATTTTCAGTCATGTGACCTAGGCGTTCGTACTCACCCATGAAGTCAACATACTTAGCCTTGAAGTCAGGATCACGTTGAAAACGGCGTTCCAAAGATAAAAAACGCTGCTTTGTCATGGAATATGAGTCCCCTAAGACCGAAGGATCAACCTTTAAAGGCATTGTAACAACGAACTTGCCTTCCTCGTTCCTGAATGTGTTCTGAGTGAAACTCAACTCGCATGCTTTTTCCTCCTGAGATAAAGAGTGTTTAGGAGAAATAGAGTCAAGCTCCCAAAACTTGGTAAGATCAGGCTTCTCAATAGAGTTGGCAAAGTTACAAAAATGTGAGTGATGGGAAGAGGGCGAATTTCCTTCGTATACTGGGCCGGAAACGATCCACCCGAATTTAGTCTCACATAACTTAGGCATTTGTTTACCTAAGTCGATAGAAGCGGAGCCTACGACACTCCAAAATATTTCAGCCCCAAGTAGAATGTCAACAACAGACGGAATATTAAATGTAGGGTCAGCTAAGTAAATGCTTGACGGAATAGGAATATTCTCTAAATTGACAAAAGAAGTGGGCAAGGTTTTTGTTATTTCTGGCAAAATCTGACAGTCCAAATTAACCGTATAGTCACCGTTAGAAGACTCAATGTTGAGCTGGCAAGACTGTGTACTATAGGAAGACTGCTGATTAATACCTGTCACAGTGGAGGTTGAATGCCGACGAGACAAACCCAGTTTGGTGCAGAGGCTCTCCGTTATGAAGTTTGCCGTGCTGCCATTGTCGAGCAGAACCCGAGCATTGAGCTTGTCACCGTTGCGGTTGACCACCTTCACAATCGCTGTGGACAGTAAAACAATAGGTGTAGTAGTAGACTGTCTAGAAGTATCTGCAGATAAAGCAACACTAGTAGAATTAGATGGCATGGGGTCTAGATGAGTCTGCTCAGTCGGTTCAGAGTGCAAAAGCGTATTATGTCTGGCCTTGCAATATTTGCAACCTGATAATCTGCATTTATTGGTCGTATGATTGGACCGCAAACAATTAAGACAGACTTTGAACTCCTTAGCCTTTTGTAAGCGTGTTTCTACAGAAAAAGCTCTAAATGACTCGCAAGTATAAAGCAGATGATCATTAGAACATAACAGACATCTACTAGTTAGTTTTTTATTTTGGTTATTGTTTTGTAAATAGTTGTTTTTATTTTGTACATTGTTAGTTGATAAGTTTCTATTTTGTAAATTATTATTTGAATTTTCCCCAGTGTTAGTTGTAGTTATAAAGCTTTTTTGTTTATTATTTTGACTATGCGTGTTTAATTTAGTTTGATTATTTTCCAAAGTTTCTAATAAATCTGCCCTGTTAGATATAAAGATAGAAAACTGAGTTAGCGATGGAGAATTAGGTAAAGTATTGCGAAACTCCTCCCAATGCCTGCTAGTAGTAGCATCTAGTTTCCTAGAAATCATGAAAATGATCAGAGTATCCCAATGCTCCGTCGGCTCTTTTAATGTTTTAAGTGCCCGTATATTTTTATTAATGGAATAAGCCGTCGTAACGATAAAGACGATTCCCTAATAACCGGTTCTACATCAAATAAAGCCTGTACATGGTTATTTACTAAGAGGCGATTGTTATTGTATCGCTCACACAACAAGTCCCAAGCCATTGCGTAATTATCGCCTTTAAAATCAATATTTTTAATTATCTCTGAGGCTTGGCCTTTAAGTGACGCACGGAGGTAGTGGAACTTGTTGATGTCGTCGATACAAGCACTACTATGGATTAATGATAGGAAGGTGTCTCTAAATTCAAGCCAATACTCATAGCTACCATTGAAGTGAGGCAAATCAATTTTAGGTAAGCGCACAAAATTATTTTTAAACGATGCACCTGATTTTGGAGCCCGCATCAGAGCCCGCCTCCGAGCCAGCACGCTCAGCATAGACATGGGTCGTCGACGGTTTTCTCGTCGACGAAACTAGACCGTTGAATTTCGTCTATCGACTAGTCGATCGACTAGTTGAATTCGTCGACTAGTTAACTTCTCGACTGCATGAACTTATTAACTGTCTAGACGAGATAGACGATCGACGACCGACACGTTATTTTAGAATTACAGTATAGGAAGGAGGTACGTAAGTTTAGCGTATGTATTTATATTATAAATCTTAAGGAAAATTTAGTATAAAATTAAATGATCTTCCCTTCATACTTTTTCAGGCTTAGGACTGACTAAATAGGCTTTCGCGTCTTTTCCAAAATGATGCCACAACTCACTTTTTCCCGCCATTACATTCAAATACTTTAGTATGTATTGTCTACACTACACGATACGATCACTTTTAACTATTTTTATTTACATATTTACAAACAATAAGTACAATAAACACAACATTAAAACACGAAGTTTTACTAATTCACAACTATGCAAAATGCAGCGCGACGCGAAAGCCGAAAGATCAAAGTAAACAAACAAATTTAGTGTTTGTATTTTTCTACGCCAAGTGAAAAGAGCTCACATAAATCAACACACAGACGCACACATCTGCATTCAGCCACGTCATTCTCTCTCTTTCGTAACTACCACAATACCCTATCTTACGTCCCTCTTAGATTACATTTAACGCGAGTCAAAACGGCTTATCTCACTAGCGCGTTTGTTGTAATAATAACGTTCCTAATACGTAAAAAATAAGGTTCACTTTAGATTGTTTTGACGTAATCAACTACAGCATCAAACGACGAAACGAGACGAGAACGAGTTTTTTTTTGTCATATAATAACTTTCTTACTTATTGCCTTTGCCTTAAAGTTTATTTTAGATTGTTTAAACGGGTTGTATTATTCGACTACGTTAATAAGCGTCGACGTCGCGTGTCGACTGTCGCGTCGCGCGTTGATACGACGAACCTGCAGTCTACTCGTCTAGCAGTCCATGAATTCGACTAGTCCATCAGAGAACGGTCGACCGTCCATCCGTTGACGTCGCGTCGACGGTTGATTTAACTAGTCCGTCCATTGAACGCTCATGTCTAGCTCAGCAGCGCACGCGGCCAGTGCCGCGCGAACCTGCGCCAGCAGGGGATAGTATCGCTCCTCGAACTGGAACCGCTCCGCATACTCGACATCGGGGGCCTCCGAAGCCGACTCAATCTCCATCTGCAACGCGTCATATGTCTCGAATAAGGCTTCAAATGTTTTTAAACGAGCTTCCAAATCTATTTGTTGCAAATTCGAAAGCTTTTCAGAAGAGAGATGCAATTTTAAATAATTTTCAAAATGTGTAACTCTAGCTTTAATGCCACTGCGCTTTTTAATTAATTAATCTGAGCTCATTTTGAAGGAATTTAATTGAAATGTAAGCTACAAAAAATACACAAAGGATGAAAAGAGATCAATAAAATTGTAGCAATAAAGTAATAAAAGATGAATAGCCTATTAATGAATCAATGCACAGCTGGGCGATAAGAAAGAACCGTTGCAATAAAAGTGCATGCGTAGGCACTGGCAAGACGGGTCGTTGGCCGAGCGATTACGTAAGCAGGTGCGTAAAGATGAATAGGCATAGAATGAAATTATTACGATAATAAATATGAATTGCTAGCAATACAAACTATCTGGTCAAATTAAATGCGTAGAATGCGATAGTATGGAAAGTGAAATTGGAAAGTAATACTATTAAACACTATTTAGGATTTCAAAATTTAGAAAAAGCACTGGATGGAAAAAGGAAATAATTGGAACGAACTCACGGAAGTCAAACCGTCCCCTTTCGGTTTCTTCAGCACGATGAGTACGTGACTTGCATATTTCAACAAGCGGTCGACACGTCGAAGTCCAAAGTCCAACCGAGGTGACACGATAACTTTTGTTTTCTGGATCGCTTCTTGACGGGTTGATGGACCAACTGTTCGGGCGTGTGGTGGTAGGAAGTAGAAATAATAACGCGGACTGTATTAGATGTAAATGGATTTACTCCATAGGAATTAAAATGTACATCGGTCGTAGGAAAAAGATATGGATGGACGCGAGTGTCGTGCGTGCCGCTTGGTAGCAAAGTGATGGAGGGGGCCTTAGATGCCCTCCTCGCTGCTCGCCGCGCCGCTCGCCGCCTCGCCGGTTGCCCCCGCGTCCCGCGCGTGGACACATGTTTGAAGTAGGTATATGTACTTACTTACACCAAAATCAATGGTAATTCATCAACACGCAATTTTCAAAAGGCAAAGGAATGCAGGACGGCTCGGTGAAGGTGTAATGAATAAAATAGGTAAGGAATAATCGTAACTCGTAAATAGCTCGTATAAACACACACGTGGCGGAGGGACGGCGAACGTTATCAATAGCACAACAATAGGCAGGAATGCAAGTAATTAAAATGCGCTCGCGCACCCCGTAACACAATGATGAATTTGGATATTTATTTATTTATCGTCATTATGTAACTACTAGAAATGAATGGAACTAAGATGGCTACCGCGTGCAAAGGGGGAATGCAGATTTCACAATAATTACTAAGATAGAATGAGACGTTTTATGTAAAGGGTGGAAGCTAATTAATTACGTTAATTTCAAAATAATTATTCAGGCAAAGGTCCAAAATAAACTACGCTCTGCTACCAAAAGATGTTCGAGATCGGCAGTGGATTCAACGTGGTAGGCAAAAAATATAAGGGAGGTTTTGTCTGTCAGGACTCACCTATTATCCGCTAGTAGATGGTTTCCAGGTTGCAGGTGATCATCGAGGACACAGGCACAGTCACACAGGTCTTCAGATAAGTTTAAGGGAAAGCACACGCGAAAATTGAGCCCTGGTAGGTCAGTTCAGTGTCATGGGAACAACGTCTCGAAAGCAACTAACTTTACGGGGTTCTCAAACAAGCAAAAAATAGGTAAGTACTCAAAATGATGTGCGTAGGAGCGCGCGCCGCAAGATTAGGATGGCAACACAGGTTTCAATCAAATTATTGTAATGAACACCTTTGCAAAAGCAAATTATCCCTGTTTATGCAGTTAAATTAAACTTTAAATTGAAATTAATTGAAATTTTAAAGAAATAAGCAAGTTACTTAATTTGACACAAAACACGTATCTTTTTGACGTTTATTCTATCACTCGCCTTCCCAAACGAGTGGTCGGGGGCACTCGTTTGGGGATTTCGTTCGACCGAATGATTCAAAAATGGCGATTTTGAGATGGCGAACGAAAATCACTCGCCATCTTGAAGCGAATGAATCAAAAATAGGGGCCCAGAACAAAATGGCTTTATCAGCGAATGACGAGAGACGTAGGTATCATTTTAAAAAACAAAATTTCTACTATATCTTGGGGACACTGTGATACATTGTGATGATGTTAGAAATTCAAAATTTAAACTGTACTGAGTACCTATAGAATCGTAACTACCATTGTGTAACTTTAATTTAGGTAACTGTTTTGCTGTACTCAAACAGATATTTGTGACTGCGAAATTCAATAGCTTATTTTACTATTGGGTAGCAATATTTTAATACGTGGCTTAGTAATTAATTAGGTTATTAGTATTATAGTCCGCTCACACGCAGCGAGTAAATTAGCGATCCGTTTGTTTGTTCACTCATTTTGTACAAAAATGAGCGAAAGCGCGCTCGGTTGCACAACAACAAACAGCAACAATATTCACTTTATTACTCGCTTCGTGTGAACAGACCATTAGATTTTCTGTGCTCAGCAATTTTTTTTTGTCATGAAAATAAAATACTTTATTATTGAAAGATGAAATACTTTACTTTATTTTTTACTTTATTGACTAATAAGCATTTTTATTTCTAACTTGTAGAGACATGATTAAATTCAACCAAAACATGCAATAAGGTTGCATATAAATAGTTATTAAACTGTGGTAACTTTTGATTTAGTTTCAATCATTATCAGTAACCTATAGGCAACGGCTGACTTTCTACAACAGCTATCAAAATGGTAAGTAAAAGTACTCACATTTATTGGATGATCAAACGAACTTACCTGTAAGTGAAGTTCGATCCAAATTGTCCTGACTTCGTCGAAGAGATTTAATTGACCATGTAGTAGTAGGCCCTGCTACGCGTCCATTCACTCGCACACAGGTTTAGCGCAAGAAAGAGAAGGTAAAAAACTAGTATCCCTCCCTCCTTTCTGCGCCTCACAGCACTGCCAGCCGCCTGTCGCTCATTCATTTCAGAGCAAGGAGACCGATGTTCCAGATGTACAACATTGATTATATTATGGTACGGGTGGCAACAATTTTTGCAGAAAATACACGTACCTATGGGAATTGGGAAGGGTGGGAACTTAAATCTCTTCGACGAAGTCAGGACAATTTGGATCAAACTTCACTTACAGGTAAGTTCGTTTGATCATCCAATTGTCCTGCCTTCGTCTCTGAGATTTAATTGACCATGTAGATGTTCGGAGTAAATCAATGTTGTTACAAAAATAAGTTGACATCTCTATAGTTAGTAATCTTTGATTATTAAAATGATCATATTAAATAACAATAATGTTTTTATGTTAACATGTTTGGCATTATGCACTATTGTTATGGGTGCATGATAAGTAATTTCTTTAATGGGAAAGAAAGAAGATATTTATTAGTTTATATATATTATTAATGTTAAACACCAACAATATGTAAATATAATAATAATTTTAGTAATTTTAACTGAAATAGGACGAAAATTTCTTAGTTCCTTTTTTTTTGGTCTGTTATAAAAAAATGCAAATAAATACGGAATACGTATTGTTGAGACAGATTGCGAAAGCTACGAAAGCTACATACAGAAATACTTTTCATCCAGCGCCCTATCATTTTTAATGCACTTAACGGGCGTATTGGAAAGTCTCTTTGTCTTGCAGTTTTAACGTATTTTATAATCATAGATTTGTAAAAAATACACGCATGATATTCGATTACTTTTAAGTATTGGGTATTTATGTATTTATGCAGCTGTTTGAAATATATTCAGCCGAATACCGAAAATAAAAAATACTTATTATTCGAATTTTGAATTCAAAAGAAAATGTTTTGTTGTAATAAGTGTAAGATGATTGGTAAAAAAAAAATAGTTGGTTCATTAATGGGTATATAAGATTTTAGATGTATTCATCGGTGTACATAAACGCTATTATTATTTTCTGGGTTACAAAAAGAATACGATATTTCAATGAATTTGAAATATTATCGTTATCATAACTTGAAAGAATTAAGGAAGTAGGTAATGATTATAAATACTTTTGTTTTATATAAATAATTGAGTGATTTAAATCTTTTCTACAGAAGCTTGGAAACGACCTCTGGGGGCGTTGTGGCTTCATAAGGTCATACGAGCGCAAACGATTTCTCCGATAGAAGTTTTAATACCACCTGGCCAGACGTTTGCCTAATATTTAACTTATCAACCAGGCGCGGAAGTCTCGACATAGTTCCTTGTAAAAAACACCAGTTGGCGCTCGAAAAAAGCTAAGACAAAATTGGTGTTTTCGTGTATTTACTAATTGAGAAGAATGTTTTAATCAAGCTTAAAAAAATACATTTTTTTATATATTTACTAAAGATTTAGCTATGTAAGTTAGAAGGATATTAGATGGAGTAGAAAATCAAAATATTGAAATTATCTACGCGAAATATCAAACATGACGCTTCAGACTTCCCGCACAGGAATGTTCGCCGAGTATTCGATAGTCAGCGCATGGTCGGACAGATCGTTGTAAAAAAAAGTACTCATAATTATATTGACTGGATAAAATATGTCTGAATTACTGAGGGTTACATTTAAAAAAAAATGCGATCCTATCTTATCGATTTGGTTTTGATGAGATACTTTATTTTTATTTTTATTTAAGTTTATATTTTTTATGAGTTTGACAAATATTTGTGACTTATTCTTCTTTTTTGGGGGTAATGGCAATGTGCATTTCCGCAATTATTGTGCCGCCAATGTATTTGTGTCTTATTTGGCTTCAGATGAGACTTGTTTCAATATTGTGAGCAGTGTAAAATAAATCTTATGATGATTCAAAATTAGGGTACCTATTGTGACAAGAAGTCCAAAGGTAAATGAATATGTCGTGTTACAACAAGTATGACATAGATCGATGTCACCAGGGAACACTGGTTTCATACATATTAAAACACCCTCAAATATAAATGATAAAAAAAGATTCAAGCATTATTCTTGGTAATAAATAAATTACTTTCAGGTTTTATAAATAAATCGTCGAACTACTCGACGTCTTACGGCACAAGAGTATAAGAACGAGCGTAATAAAATAACATTTGCAAAAAATATGTTAAAACTTGGCAGACCATGATTGGTTATTATTTTGTGGTCGGCAATTGTTTCACCATACCTAAGTAATTGGTGAATATTAAGACAAGATTTCCTTTGAAAATTTATTTAACATAGTATATTCAATACTTTTAAACATCAATTAAACGATACAATTCATAAAATAAAATAATCTGTTTTATAGTTAATGCAGCAATGTTTTCATATGAATGGTTTCCTAATATCATAGTGGCTTTGCTGGGGAAATGGTTGTGGAGTGGGTGTATGTGATTAGTTGGGAAAAAAAACTGATGATGAGAGAAGATATTTACTCGATAAAGTTAATTCTTAAATCACAGAATATAGTGGGAAAAAATATGCATAGTTTATATTCCCAATAACTCAAATTAGATGCTTGTAGTGCAATTTAGGTTTGATGCTGCGTTGCTGCCTTTTGTTTGAAAAAGATAGATTTTTGTAATTTGTACAATAATGACCATGTCTTTTATTTATCCAACCTTTAACGTAGGTGTGTAAATAGTGGAATAAATATAGCCAGAAAATATAAAGAATAATAATAGTACTGTGATGTGTTGATTCAATAAATGACCCAGCGCGGGCGCACGTCACGAGTTAGTTATCGGCTTACCGCCGAGCGGGGCGGATGTGCGTCTGTGGCTGTGTGAAGCACATCTAATATAGGTATATTATTTGTCTCCTTTCACTCCCTATCGATCCCTATGTACCATGACATGGCACAAGTGGCGACGAGGATGGGATCTGTTGGGAATCTGAGGGTAAGTAAACAGACAAAATTTTATTATCATTCAGTTCAATGTGGTGCCGATTTTAGTTATGTACATTAGCATTACCATTTAAACAAACTCAATAATTGCGGACGTACAATTAGTGTTCGCACCGCTTAGTACTTTATCACGTCATAACAATGTGAATGATTCGGGCTGTATCTTTAAAAGAAATTTCTTTACATTTTCATAGTTGCATTGAAATATTTTGTTCACTCATTCCTTTCTATTGATTTGAGTAGTAAATCTGTAGTTGGACGACAGCGACATGTTTTGTGAAGTAGTGATTGGCGCTGACAACTGAACCAGCGGAAGCAGGTTCGAATCCTGCAATAGGCAAATGTTTGTGTGATGGGTACGAGTATTCGTACCAAAGCCATGCATGTATTTAGGTCGTTATGGGAGGCGCCTACGTCTTGTCTGGCACTTCGTAACACGGAGAATAATTCCTTGCTTCGAAGCAAGATAATTGGTGTGTTGTCTGGCGCATATTTAAACAGATACAAGATTGGTGATAATAAAAGAAAATTCGGGTACAATAATTAATAAGCGACGCCGTGTATTGCTCGTGAAATTGATAACATTTAAAATTGTTGTAAATAAGCTACTTTCTGCCTTGTAACAAAACGTAAATCTAACCATAGTACCTACGTATGGTAATGATTCGTATTATTTTGAAACTGAATAATATTCGGCAAATTCACAACGGATGTGGTTATCAGCATTCTTTTGTCAGTCTTTGTTTACGCGGCACTTCATTGCATTGAGTTGCCGACAGTAATACTACTTAATAATCAACTAGTTATTGTATTATAACTTATAAAAAAATGATCAAACTAGTAAGGAGGTAGTCGTATTAAGATATTTTTCCATAAAATATTTACGTACCGTAGCTTGCAATAAATTACAGTAGTTTGATTTGAAGTATTAATGAGAAGTTTACAGATAGTTACCAACCTATTATTATTTATTTGCTAATTTAACTCGTCAAGTATGTGTGAACGAGACACAATAGAAATTCCATTATTATGCGACTTCCGGGAGTCGTTTGATACCTGACTGATTAAAACAACAACAACAGTTAGTAATAAACTGACAATACCAGTAGTACTCGAAATTGGGAAAGATAATACTAACCAACGCGCAGATTAAAATAAAAATATCTTAATGGTTATAATATGTTTATGTATACTGGAATTGTCAGTTCGTACTAAAGTAATGCCTATGGTATAAGGTAGCGATACAAAAAAAAAAGTAGGCTGAAAAAATTGACAGCCGGTGCTTGATAAAAAATTATAGGCTGAAAAGTTAACAGCCGGTGCAAAATAAAAATAAAAGTAAAATGAGCAAACAAAAAGAAGTAGGCTGAAAAAATTAACAGCCGGTGTTTAGTAAAATAAGGTGTAGGCTGAACAATTTAACAGCCGGTGTTAAATAAAAAAAAAAGTAAGATGAAAAAAAAAGTACAGCTGGTACATAAAAAAAGAAGTAGGCTGCATTAAAAAATTGACAGCCGGTGCTTAATAAAAATAAAAATAAAATAAGTAGGCTGCATTAAAAATTGACAGCCGGTGCTTTATAAAAAAGATATAGGCTAAAAAATTAACAGCCGGTGCTAAATAAAAGAAGTAGGCTGGAAAAAATAATAATAATACAGCCGGTGCTAAATAAAAATCTTAATAGAGAAAATGCAGTCTGATATTTGCCAGTTATTAATTACTAAGGCTCGTTATCAAATAGTACTCTGACAATGTCCGTGAAATAAACAAAATCATGTAGTAGATTAAGATAGTTAGTCAGTCGTCGGTACTAAACAATTAGTAACTGACATTGTTAGTTGATACTTACGATACAATAAATATTAAGCTATATGTAAGTTTAAGTATTGGTAATAGACTGCTTGAATCATTTTGTAATTTGGACGATTTGTGTACCAATGAGGTTTTCAAACATCGGCTATTTAATAATAATATTATGCACAATTGCTTAGTAATAGTAACAATGTCTAAAAATTTACACTTATTTAAACAACATCAAAGTCTAGTTTTATCTTTACACTAACTAGAAATTTTGTAGTCAGTTATAAGATACGGGGTTCGATTCCTCGTCTGTCACAGAGTCACGGTTGCTTTTTACAAGTGCAATTTACATGTTATAGTTATGATACCGTTTATTGATGACTAGTTTATGCCCGCGGATCAATGCATGGTTGATGTTAAAAACAAATTGGCGTATTGTAATTAGTAGTGTTACAAAGAAGCTAGCAAAACGACCAGCTATTATGTGTATAATATGAATAATTACTAATATAAAGTGATAATTATAGCAGATATGCAGAACTTTTACCTATTAATTAATGTAAATATACCAAATTAGCTAACATTAGTGTGTATGTATGTATTTACTAAGTTGAACACTATGAGTGTGGTTTGGCACAGCCTGATCTAATAATGTTTAATGTCATTGTGAAGATCCCAATTTCATTTTAATTTTGCACAGAGAAAGTTGTTCCTTTGATTACATGTCATGGATATCTTAATTTAATTTTTGCGTGGTTATTATTAACATTATTTTGTGTACGCGGCCCAATTTGACTGATATTTAGCTAATATATACTCGTAATAAGAACTTATCGAGTAGGTACATGACGGGTCTCACGCTATTTGCACCACTCTGGTATTGCCACCAAGTATAAGTTACTAAAAACAAAAAGAGAAACTCAATAGTAAATGTTTGAAGATGTTTAGTTACCGCAAACCGGCCACAGTAAATCTGATTAATACGATTCAGATGGAGAATAAGTACGGACAACAGCACGTCGAGGTAAACACTGCGGTATATTATGTAGTTGTAATAAAGGCTAGTTTGCAACAAAAGGGTATAACAAAGTGGAAGCAAAGAATCTATCGTAGGTGACGGTATGTGCATTGTTGACGGACACATTTGATGACAACCATTATGAATGATTTAATTCATAGAAATACATGCTGATGAAACTTAACATGTAAGTTAACGTAAGAGTATTAATTGTGTAAGTTATTGGTAATTAATATGATAAATTAAATGATGTATTGAAAAAGATTTTTCATCTCTCCTGTTCGGAAAATAGAACTTTCCTGTGTAGATAGCCGGGTGGAAAATAGCTTATCCATCCCTAGGGTGGAAGGTAATTTAGTTTTAATTGACATGGCATAGAGTCAAGGCCTGCAGTCAAAGCTTGGACCAAAGATAATTGAGTCACATCATGTTATTAAAATAACAAACATTTTTGCTAAGCTTATAAATTGAAAATCATATTGTGTAGGTATATGTATAATCGTTGATAAAGAAATATACAATTTTTGATTTTAATTCAATTAATAATTAAAATATTTGGCTGCCCGCCATAATGCCAAGATGTTTTTTTTATGTTATATTGTCAGTGTCATTTCAGGAAGGATTCGTCCAAAGCCGTTAAAACTTTTATAAAAAAAAGAAATTATTTTTGGATTCTGTTATTATCTGTGGAAAAAAATCGATCGATATTCTTTACAATGATTTTAATTATTTGATATTTTCTGCTTTTTTGTACTCTGTTTTCATGTATTCGTGCCGTTATTCTTTCTAATCATGTTAGTTACTGTAAATCAACTGTCATATTTGTTCAAAACTTGAGTTTTCCTTTCTCGCTGAACTAAATAATACCTCACCAAGACATCTACGACCACTTTTGTAAATTTAATGTTTTCCTCACAGTCGAAATGAAAAATAGTATGTTTAACTCGGGTGAAAGCACCCATTTCACTCTCGAATTATTGGCGCTCTCACTTCGTTCGAGCGCCAGAAACATCTCGAGTGAAATGGGTCGCTTTCTCCCCTTGTATAACAATCTACTATTCTAACCCAACTTAAATGACGATAAAAATATCGAGGTATAAATATAAATATATTGTCAAGCTCCAATTATTTATTGATTATTCTGAGGACTAATGTAGACTTATTTAGCATAATTCAATAAATATCTTGTGGTTGTAAACACTTAATATTGATACAGATTCCAACCTTTACATGCATTTAATCACAATGTACAATTTGTCGAGTAATTAAGATAACCGAATAATAAAGTTGTTTTTATTATTTTCATTACATTTTGCTGGTTCAACAGACAAGTTTTAGGTAGGAACTTAAGTTTGAATATTACCAATAATAATTACACGCATAATTGTGCTGATGCAGTTAACAATGTAACGCAAATGTAACTTGCACGTTACAAAATATTTAATAATAAATTTAGTCTTTAAGGCACTTTCAATCATTATTTGAAAATCTATTAGATACTTTTAGAAAGCAATATTCGGTACTCATTGACTGGTCATATAAATTTATAGCTTAAGGAATTCCATGTTATCACTGTTTCGTAAAAATAAATGATAATAATTATTATAGGTATCATGTCAATGAAAATTTACATAAATTTTATGTCATAACGATCAGACTTTTACGTCATATTTACGTCAGAATGATCATACCAGGCTCAGAAACGAATGCTGGAGAATTTATCACTAACAGTAATATTATGTATATTGCTAGAGATGAACTGTTCCAGAAGCAAGGGTATTCGTTTGATTTAAGATTACTATTTCTGCCAGCTTGACTTATTAAAGTACAACTCTCTTTAAGAAAAATAAATTAAATCTTAACCTTGTGTAATAATAATCATAATCATAAATCATCATTTATTTGCAAGAATGAATATAGTACATGTCAAGGTGGTAAAATATTCGTTCAGTGCATTCAGCCACAGAATATATAATAGTATTCAGCCACAAAAATATCATGCAAATATTCATTAGTTACAGTTAAAACTAAATTAATATATTATTTCACATGTCTTAATTAAAATTGTGTATTATGGCATACCATAATTATTTATACATAAAATATAAAAAAGTTTCTAGCCAGATCAATTAATTTTTAAATTAAAAATAATAAATTAAAATTTGTATCAAACTGAGTAAGCACAGAATTTAATTATGCCTTTTTGGACAAAGCGCAGTATACTTTGTAAAATTGCACATTGGACAGTAATGAGTAAGATGTGTTTGTCTTGTTGTAAAGTTGTGAATTGATAAAAGTGCATATTGGTATTTATTAAGTATTTATTAGTATTTATTAAGTGTTTCTATTTGGCATTCCGCTTAAAAAGCTATTACGGTTTCTATTATTGTTATTCAGGATTCAGTAAATAGAGAAAGTAAAAAGTTGTTTTAATATATTCTAAAACTGTAAATGCTAGAAATCTGTCCAACGATGATCTTTTAAGATTATAAAACTGTAAATGCTAGAAATCTGTCCAACGATGATCTTTTAAGATTATAAAACTGTAATATGATAGTATCAATCATCATTATCTCGGTATCTACAGGTTAGCAACTTGAAATATGTAAAGTTTAGCAAAACATTGTTCACTACTTCTTAATTTATTAAAGAAGGGATGGAGTATGACTGTTCAAATAAAACTTATTACAATCTGAACTACGATCATGTAATTGTATCACATTTCATAAATATTGTTTATCATTAGAATTGTATACTCAAATCCGTACCTGCTTACTACTTATACTATGAGTACAGAGCGTGCGTATTGCGATGTTGTTTAGACTTATACGCAGCTCTGATTTAATTGACAAAATTGCAATTGGTATCGCAGTTTTACATTGTATCGATAGTATTATTATGATGTAATAACATAAATATTCATAGTCATGGCATTGTGGTATTGTTTTAATATTGTTATATTGATAATATTCGTTACACTGAGTGGGAATTGAACGGATTAAGCTAGATCGCAATACGCCCTCAGTTCTTGTAAAAACTAGTCATATAATATTAAAATGTATTTACACTGCACAGTAAAAATATGTAATACCGACAACTCTTAAAGTGAGATCTTGAGGTGGGTCCAAAATAATTAAATATTATCCATAATAAGTACAGAAATGTTAGTACACGCAATGAAGTTCAAGAAGACCTCACTAAGACGGTTGTATGGACAGTCCGATGATGATGACTTGTGTATGATGTATTTGATTTGCTCTTATGGCAGCTAGTGGTGACTGAGTTTGTTCCGGCGTTTCTTCTCAGCACTTGCCTAATTGTTTGTGTTCTGTCTCGAAGCGCTGGTAGGGCCAAAGATAACCTGAGACATGTACAGGCCCCATAAGGGCAATGTTTTATTTTACAAAAAGGAAGAGATGTGATGTGTTGATTCAATAAATGACCCAGCGCGGGCGCACGTCACGAGTTAGTTATCGGCTTACCGCCGAGCGGGGCGGATGTGCGTCTGTGGCTGTGTGAAGCACATCTAATATAGGTATATTATTTGTCTCCTTTCACTCCCTATCGATCCCTATGTACCATGACATGGCACAAGTACTTCAAACAATAGGTCATTCTATGTTTGAATTATTCTTCGGTGGTGTTTGTGGTGGTAAATGGTGAGAAAAAAAAAACAAGCATAAAAAACTAAAGTCAATTCAAGTTGACCTATGGTTGTCACAATTTTTTGTTGGCGGTGGCTCAGGCAGCGCCTTTTCTGAAGATAATGGGCACAGATCTTTATTTAGTTTTTCAGACTCCACATTAAGTGCCGAACTTTGCGACGATTTAATCTAAGAAGCATACATGAAAAGTTTAGTGCATATTGCATATCACACCATATTTTTCGAAAAATAAAATAGCATCTAAAACAATTAATTACCGTCTACCTATTTAAATCGAATATGACGGTAGTTCTTTATTGATTTCGCAATTTAACGAGAAAACTCATTGGTATAAACCAAAAACACATTACGCTTTCCAGCTGGTTGTTGTTACGTCGGTTAATGAAAACTAAGCTGTACCGAATTATGAACTGAGGAGTGGATCAAATCTTAGTTGGATTTCAAGACTATATACCTATTGTAAATATTCCACCATTCAGAATCATACAAATGCCAGTTAATGAGCAAAGCTCAATATTATTAGCATAGCTATTTAAATTGTGAGCTATAAATAAAATCAGTTTTACATAATTCTTAAATAACCATATACATTGAGTAGAAATCAGAAATGTAAGTAAGAACTTGCTTACTTAAAAAATAATAATTGTCTTCTTTTTATACAATCCGTAAACTTCGATATTTAAGTAATGTACTAGCATAGCATTGTCTAGCAAGACAAGTTTTATAGCCATTAGCCAGAAATAAATAAATAATATTGTGAGCTATGTAGTATCGATGCTATAGTACCGTTTTTAAAGCTTTGGGGAGAAAAATAAGGAGCGTGCACCGCATCGCAGGTGGCACTATACGTACTTATGTTTATCAGTCTAGGCAGATATACTCGTATTCTTCTTAAGTCTTTCATTTTTACAATTTCAGGTAAAAATGTACAAAATAAATATAAATTTACTAGATGACCCGGTGAACTTCGTACCACTTACTTAGATTTATGTAAAATGTAGTTAAAACTTAAGCCGAACAAAACGAATATGACAAAACTACAGAAAATTCAAGTAAAGCACAAATTGATATGAAAACGGAAATTCGTCACTTCCAAAGGACACGGTCGACCCGCCATACATTGCTTGCCCCAAAAGTAAAAATCCATGCGTCACGACCAAAACTAATTTTATGGGTTCGTTTCTTCGCCTTTTAAAATAATATAAGCCGTAAATAGCGGGGTTTTCACATGAAACGAAATAAAATGTGTGGGGTCAATCTCTTGCACACTATTTAGAACAGGTCTTTCTAGATCATAGCGCCATCTGTGTCGAAAAACCGCCATCTAGGCCACCAAAACTAAAACATAGAAAACTGCCCCGCTAGGATGCGTAACGCGTGAAAATTACGATGACGCAAACAATAGCCAACAAAAAGAAGTTCCTTGTCACAGTTTTTTTTTTCAAGTATTAGGAAGAGGTTAGTAGGTTTAAAGGTTAGTACCTATGGGAGGCAAACGTCATTTTCCTTCTTAAAATAGCAATTGCGAGCGCTTACTTATTTAACTAACTGCCAGTTCTATGACACAGTATGACACAATATGCCATTTCGTTAAGCGGTCGTCAGTTTGCTAATAAGTGCTCAAAACCGCTATTTTCTGCCAAACACAACAATTGTTGGGGACAGGAAATTGTATTCAATCGTTGTCCTATTTTTTTGTAGATTTATATGCCGCTAGATAAAAGCAAAGTAAATTAACAATATTGTATTAAAAATTCAATATATTTTTTGAAAAATGATATAGTCAAGTCTCTTAATGCTTTTCTTTAATCAAACACAAAACGACTCTGGGGCACGATACGACCGTGTCCTTTAAGAAGTAAGTTTTTGAAATGATCGAACCTGAGCTGGTTCCTAACAGCACACCAGGTTCGCCTCCTCCGTCCGATTTCCATGATCCAAATGTCTATCTCTAAAATATCTATTTAATATAGATGACCCGGTGAACTTCGTATCACTTCGTGTTGTAATAGTAGTTTAGTAATCTGGCAATACTGTCAGCGTCACTGTCACCTAACTTTTGAAGAAAAGATTGTTCAAATGTAAAAACAGAACTTATAGTGAACTTATAGTTTAACTCCTTAAAATGCATCAATGTCCCTTTTGTAATAAGTGGATGGAACGGCAGAACAAAAATAATAACTGTCCAGCAGGCCTAGGATGCACGCCGTGATAAAAAATTATCGAGGCATTTTAGCGCGTTTGTTTGTCAAAAATCGACATACCCGCCGTTGCTAACATGGCTGCCATGAAAGTCATGTCGTACTGTCAAAATTCGAAATATGACAAAATTTTCATTGAACCCTAACATGCCACACATATTTTTATCGAATTTTGACATTTCGCCGTGTAACATTATCGTCCACCATTAGCGACGACGACAAATAAAAAAAAACATATTTAGAGCAAAAATATATGACTGAGTCGTGCCATATTTTATCCTCGGCTCTCAAAAAACAATAAAGTGTAAAAATATTAAAAATAAAGTCCCCGTGGAACATTTTTTATCCCTAACATATTTATTGATTTGAATTCATTATCTGTGGGCAATATTTGATATACTCTTACTAATCTGTGGGCAATATCGAGTCAATCTGTCATTGTGTCAAGTTGATCATTTTGAGCCAAATCTGACATAAAATCGAGTGAATGGTTAGAAATTGACATATCTCGTTATCTTTGTGGATAAATTTGTCCAATGTGGTTGGCATGTTAAGGAATATGATAAAATAGCATAGATCGACAAATTTTGTCATGTCGATCGAAAGAAATAGTGTGTCGTGCATGTTAGGCCTACTGGTTGTAATAAAATACTTCTAAGTGACGAATGCTACATCATAATCGGTAACATTCTGTTGCCAGTACTAAAATATACTAAAAAAAATATACCAAAAATCTACTAAATTAAATCATGAATTTTATTGTATTTGATAATAATAACAAAAAAAAATTACAAATATTCAAATTCCACCATTAGCGACGACGACAAATAAAAAACAACATATTTAGAGCAAAAATATATGACTGAGTCGTGCCATATTTTATCCTAGGCTCTCAAAAAACAATAAAGTGTAAAAATATTGAAAAGAAAGTCCCCGTGGAACATATTTATTAATTGATGAATTCATTATCTTTGGCCAATATTCGATATACTCTTACTAATCTGTGGGCAATATCGAGTCAATCTGTCATTGTGTCAAGTTGATCATTTTGAGCCAAATCTGACATTAAATTGAGTGAATGGTTAGAAATTGACATATCTCGTTATCGTTGTGGATAAATTGGTCCAATGTGGTTGGCATGTTAGGGAATATGATAAAATAGCATTGATCGATTAATTTTGTCATGTCGATCGAAAGTAATAATGTGTCATGCATGTTAGGCCTACTGGAGTCTTATTACAATGTTGACAGTATTTGCAGAACGTATACCTGCCTGTCATTAATTTGGTAAGATTGGCACCCATCAAACATGTCAAACAACGTCAAACATAACCCATTCATTGTTTTTATATTTTGAAATTTAAATACATGATGTTATGAGCAAAGTTGATAATATGTTGTCGATTCAAAAGTCTTGTTTTAATGCGTTCTTCAATTCGAGTGGAACCGAGACTACAAATACCGTCAAATGTTTGACAGAAAGTAAGTGGTCAACTTTTATAAGGGAAAATGGAATTGTCGTTTTACTCAATCTTTCTCGCAATTTTTCCTTATTTGCTCACCGTTTAGACCTACCCTGGCCTACGACAAACATTTTAAAACCAAAATCAGCTCAATCGGCCCAGCCGTTCTGGAGTTTTAATCAGACTAACGAACATCAATTCATTTTTTTTTATATAGAAGATTAGATTTGAAATAAATCTGCTGCCACTATTGTTTTTCGGTGCTTACAAAAAAGTACTTAGTAAAACATATATATTGCTCCTTTTGTTTGTAAGTGTAAAAGCTCACATTATACTCAATTCCAATCTATGTCAAAAGATTGGCTGAGTCAAGTGTTCGGTCGTGGTTTTACCACGAATGGAATACGGTAGCCCGTAACACGTAGTACGGCTTCAAGCTTAGCTAGTTTTAATGAAAAAAGACCTTACCTTTATTTGGTCGGATTCTGATTTCGAGCGCGAGACGTTGAAGCGCTAGGATTGTTTGACGGTAGTTCACCGTAACAAACAAGCAATTCACGGCGCATGGCGTCGCGTAGGCACAGGCAGGACACACTTTGATGCCTGTTGGGGCTTGATGAGTGTGGGCGAGGAACGCTTCACACTGAGAGGCCCTGATGGCAAATGCCTTTGTGGCCCAATTAGTTCACTTTTTTCATTTGTCGAAACGCAATGAAAATAAGGGTAGGTTTATTGAAAGCAACGCATACCATACGTCTCGATTCAAGGTAATTAGGACTGGCTGGCATCACGTGCCAGCTCGGCCAAAAATTGCTACAGATCAATATCGCGTATTGATTCGGAGCGTTAAAATGCGGACTGGCTAGTATCTCGTAATAGCTCGGCCGCGAAGCGTAAAGCATGCATGTAGCAGCCATGCTGGGTTATGTGTTTAACTTCAGTTCACGTTCACAATTTACTTTTTCAATAAATGAATATAACAATAAGGTAACTTTTCGTTTAGCACGAAATAAAAAACTTAACGGTTTTTTCTTTTTTGCTGTGTTTACTGCGTGCGTCGTAACGGCGCGCGCGCACGGACACGAATGAGCGACAGGCGGCTGGCAGTGCTGTGAGGCGCAGAAAGGAGTGAGGGATACTAGTTTTTTACCTTCTTTTTCTTGCGCTAAACCTGTGTGCGATCGAATGGACGCGTAGCAGGGCCTACTACTACATGGTCAATTAAATCTCAGAGACGAAGGCAGGACAATCTTAAAAATAATACTGTAATAAATGTGTAAATTTGATTTTGCTATGATTCAGAAAAATTGTGTTGTAATCTATATTGTTTTAAACTTTCATGGTCACTAACATTGGAATAGTTTACATGGTAGCAATCCCGTATCTTACTATTCTAATGTGTTATAATCGATTATGCTCATATTGACTTATTGTTATTTCAGAATACGCAAACAGTCGACAATTCCTGCAACGCTGATCAGCTATCTTCAAGCTATTTGCAAGATGCGCAAGACCCACTAGCCAATTTTGAGGAAATGTTTCCATCCTGCAAAGGAGAGTCCGACGAGCTATGCACAAGAAAAAGGAGAACCAGAAGAAATCGAAAATTATACATCGTATCAACAAAAACGAGTCATTTGTGGTAGAAAACAAACCGCAGAATGGATGGAAATTGATACGCATAGAGATCGTAGATTTGGAAGCTTCTGGTGATCTTCGTAGTGGCGAAGATGAAAGCGTCGTACGTGCACAGTACGTCGTGACCGAAAACATCGATCCAATATTGGATCAGACAGAAAATGTCATTAACTGCATTTCAAAAAAAGTATGTGGTTACAGCTACGGTTTCTAATTTAATAACTTGTAGTCAAATAACTTGAACATTAATATTCTCAGGTGATTATGCATGACATAATTATTTAGTCATGTATGACCTACAGAGAAGACATTTATTTTAAATATTTTTCATTTGTGTTTCTGTTAGTATAAAGATTTTGTAATTTTCTTATTAATGACTTATTAAATACTAGCGGTCGCCCGCGGCTCCGCCCGCGTGAATGTCGGTTACCGCTGCAAAAAGGCTACCCAGGAAAGACACGGTCAGCAAACAAATGATTCCCATGTCAATTCACAGACACCGACACTAACTTCGACGAAGCAGTTACTATCCGCAGGCTGAACAGATTTTCTTTCTGTGGGTGTTAGTTGTTAAGTCCCGGAGTGCAACCCGTTGTTTTAGGATAGAAAACTTAAGCTATTATTGTAGAGCTTCTCTATACACAACATTTGACGTTACATTATTTTCTGGTAACAAAATATACTGATGCTCGGGAGCCCCGACCCCATGCGTAAAACATTTTTTTCGTAAATAAATTCCTACTAATTTGAATGTTTGGCCCAGGGATTTGTTTATCGTGAGTGCGAAAGAATTTTTTACTGAAAATCGCGCCGCGCGGGTTCCTTACTCATAGATCTAAACTCCCCCTCCCACACGCTCACCGGGCCTTGGTAAAGCCTACTTCGCAACGGGCCGGCCGTGCAGCAGAAATCGTAATATGTATTTTAATTTCGCTATAACTTCAGAACCAAACGTCCAATTTAATATCGCTATAACTTCAGAACCAAACGTCTAATTTTAATCATTTACAGACCAAATATTATTAACATTAACTGTACTTAGTGATGAAATAATTAATTTTGATAAGGATTAATAGCATGAGTAAATGAAACGCGTTTAAATGTAGTCAAAAAAATAATCAAGATTTTTCAATAAAAAAAATGGTTCTTGTGCCTCACCCGACATAGATAGGTATAGTATGTCGCGGACTTTTTTGTAGATATTTATAAGATCTACAATTACTTAGAACATTTTATGGTTCTATCTTTAATAGTTTAGGCAGGGTACGCAAAATAAGTAACTGTTTTGGTTGATTTTTTACACCTTGTGTCCGAAAAACCCTAATATCTTACGGAACCCTATTTTTGTTAAAAATTAAATATATCCTATATTACTCGAGGATAATGTAGCTTTTGAATGGTGAAAGAATTTTCAAAATCGGTCCAGTAGTTTATGAGCCTATTCATTACAATCAAACAAACAAACAAACAATCAAACAAACAAACAAAGTTTTCCTCTTTATAATATTAGTGTAGATTATATTATTATATATTATTATATATTATATATTATATTATATTATAAGTGTAGATTACTCGTGGATAATGTAGCTTTCGAATGGTGAAAGAATTTTCAAAATCGGTCCAGTAGTTTATGAGCCTATTCATTACAATCAAACAAACAAACAAACAAACAAACAAAGTTTTCCTCTTTATAATATTAGTGTAGATTATATTATTATATATTATTATATATTATATATTATATTATATTATAAGTGTAGATTACTCGTGGATAATGTAGCTTTCGAATGGTGAAAGAATTTTCAAAATCGGTCCAGTAGTTTATGAGCCTATTCATTACAATCAAACAAACAAACAAAGTTTTCCTCTTTATAATATTAGTGTAGATGTAGATAATATTAGTGTAGATGTAGATGTAGATTTTGATAAGGATTAATAGCATGAGTAAAATAAACGCGTTTAAATGTAGTCCAAAAAATAATCAAGATTTTTCAATAAAAAAAATGGTTCTTGTGCCTCACCCGACATAGATAGGTATAGTATGTCGCGGTTTTTTTTGTAGATATTTATAAGATCTACAATTACTTTGAACATTTTATGGTTCTATCTTTAATAGTTTAGGCAGGGTACGCAAAATAAGTAACTGTTTTGGTTGATTTTTTACACCTTGTGTCCGAAAAACCCTAATATCTTGCGGAACATTATTTTTGTTCAAAATTAAATATATCCTATATTACTCGTGGATAATGTAGCTTTCGAATGGTGAAAGAATTTTCAAAATCGGTCCAGTAGTTTATGAGCCTATTCATTACAATCAAACAAACAAACAAACAAACAAAGTTTTCCTCTTTATAATATTTGTGTAGATGTGTAGATTTTTTACACCTTGTGTCCGAAAAACCCTAATATCTTACGGAACCCTATTTTTGTTCAAAATTAAATATATCCTATATTACTCGTGGATAATGTAGCTTTCGAATGGTGAAAGAATTTTCAAAATCGGTCCAGTAGTTTATGAGCCTATTCATTACAATCAAACAAACAAACAAAGTTTTCCTCTTTATAATATTAGTGTAGAAGTGTAGATAGTGTAGATATTCATTACAATCAAACAAACAAACAAAGTTTTCCTCTTTATAATATTAGTGTAGATAATATTAGTGTAGATGTAGATGTAGATTTTTATAAGGATTAATAGCATGAGTAAAATAAACGCGTTTAATTGTAGTCCTAAAAATAATCAAGATTTTTCAATAAAAAAAATGTTTCTTGTGCCTCACCCGACATAGATAGGTATAGTATGTCGCGGACTTTTTTGTAGATATTTATAAGATCTACAATTACTTTGAACATTTTATGGTTCTATCTTTAATAGTTTAGGCAGGGTACGCAAAATAAGTAACTGTTTTGGTTGATTTTTTACACCTTGTGTCCGAAAAACCCTAATATCTTACGGAACCCTATTTTTGTTAAAAATTAAATATATCCTATATTACTCGAGGATAATGTAGCTTTCGAATGGTGAAAGAATTTTCAAAATCGGTCCAGTAGTTTATGAGCCTATTCATTACAATCAAACAAACAAACAAAGTTTTCCTCTTTATAATATTAGTGTAGAAGTGTAGATGTAGAAATGTAGATAGTGTAGATATTCATTACAATCAAACAAACAAACAAACAAACAAACAAAGTTTTCCTCTTTATAACATTAGTGTAGATGTAGATAATATTAGTGTAGATGTAGATGTAGATTTTGATAAGGATTAATAGCATGAGTAAAATAAACGCGTTTAAATGTAGTCCAAAAAATAATCAAGATTTTTCAATAAAAAAAATGGTTCTTGTGCCTCACCCGACATAGATAGGTATAGTATGTCGTGGACTTTTTTGTAGATATTTATAAGATCTACAATTACTTAGAACATTTTATGGTTCTATCTTTAATAGTTTAGGCAGGGTACGCAAAATAAGTAACTGTTTTGGTTGATTTTTTACACCTTGGGTCCGAAAAACCCTAATATCTTACGGAACCCTTTTTTTGTTCAAAATTAAATATATCCTATATTACTCGTGGATAATGTAGCTTTCGAATGGTAAAAGAATTTTCAAAATCGGTCCAGTAGTTTATGAGCCTATTCATTACAATCAAACAAACAAACAAACAAACAAACAAACAAACAAAGTTTTCTTTTTTATAATATTAGTGTAGATATATTTTACGATAAAATTTTGTTTTACTGGTATAAGAAATCCAAAAGCAAAGTGTTTTTATTTGTAATCAATTTTTATTTATCAAAAATCATACAATAATTTTATTTTCAGTACACCATTTCCTTATGATTATTACATTTTTTAACGCACAAATTGTCTTATGAATAAAACAGTTATATAATGTAGGATTATCTACACAATAAAGTTTACAAAGAGTATTTAATCTTTTCATCACCTTTTATAAAAATCTTTCTGCCTTTTAGATAAGGCTTGATAATTCTTTGAAATTCTCTATAGTCAACATAACCTTCACTCCACCTGTAGCCTCTGTTTTTTTCGATCCAGCGAACCTGTTTTTTCTCATCAAGAGATAATGAAGTAAATGGATACGGAGGTTTAACTAAAAACGTGTGAGTATGCTCTTTAGAAGCCATGGCAAACTCTTTAACTATAAATTCATTTTTGTCATTTTTGAATCCTTGGAGATCTACAATTATTGGATTGTTTGTGATGTTATTCATGATAGTTTCTTCACAATATTGCTCAAAGGTTTATACTCAAATACACAATCGTTTAAAATCAAACAATAAGCAGCTGTCTGATCAGGTATTTCTTGATCTGTTTCGATTTCAACCCTCACGTCGATCGATCCCTTTAAGGTTTCGTGCTGTCGCGAACAATCGATAACAAATAAAGGAGCGACGTCTCTGAATTCTTTTATACTCATCAACGGTTCTGACCGACGTCCGTGATACGACTGTTGAAATCTTGTATATTGTTCGTATAATAAAGTGAATTTGTCGATTCCGCAACCGTTCGCCGACAGTCGCTTCTCCGATGGACTGTTCGCCGACAAGACTTTTCACTATTGGAAGTTTCGCCGACAGAACCTTTCATCTTTGGACCGTTCGCCGACAGAACTATTCGTCTATGGACGTTTCGCCGACAGAACCTTTCGCCTACAGACCTTTTGCCGACAGAACGATTCTTTTAGGAGTGTTTCGACGACAGGATTATTTTTTAAATGTATATAATGCGTTTATCGTTAAACGGGTGAAACTTTAACAGAACTTCAAATTACTTCAGAGAAACAGGGCCCTATCATTTTTTTTCTTAAAAACGCTCTAGTTTTTTTTTTAATTTTTCCTAATAGAAAAATAAAAATATTTTTAAAAGCATCCTGTGTCTAGTCTGAAACATCCCAACGTCTTCACCTGAGGAAATGAGGGAAAAGAGAGAGAGGTGTTGACATTGGGATTTTTCAGACTAGACACAGGATGCTTTTAAAATTATTTTTATTATTTAGTGTTTTTGAACTAGCATCCCAATATTGACATGTTTACGTCTGATAGTAACTATTTTGTGGAGCTGGGCCTCTATTTTTTAAATCACTCGCTTGGAAATGGCGTGTGATTTTCGTTCAAAAACGAATAAAAAATCAACGAAAACCACGCAAAATATAGTCGTGAGTATTCAAAAAATTGAGCAATGATTTTTCAAATCCTTTTTGAGTGGATTACAACTGGTTTTCATTCCAAAATTGACTTTAATCATAGAATATCACACGCCATACTAACGCATTTCATTTGTAACTAAAACAAAAAGTAATTTAGTTGATATTATTTTTGTGCGTGTTAATAAAATGAATACAAAAAACCGGTTAAGTGCGTGTCGGACCCGCGCACTAAGGGTTCCGTGCCACCCTTAACTGAATTCAGGGTGCACTTACTTTCACTTAACGAAAACATGACAATATATTGTGACAGCAAAAATAACTTTGTTTTTCATAGTGTTTGTATGAAAGACAAAGTTATATTTGCGGTTGATAAAAATAAGCAATATCTCAAAAACTACTGGTTCGATCTCCTTCAAACCAATTTTTGTTGCAAGTTTTTGTTGAGATCTACATCATATATTTTTTTCAAAATTTTCACTTTCTTAGTTCAAAAGTTAGATGGGGGGGACGCCCATTTTAGCACTTTGGAAGCGTCTATATCTCAAACCTTACACTTTTAGAAAAAATAGTTTTAGAAACCTCAACATCATTTTCAAAGACCTATCCATAGACACCCCACACGCATAGGTTTGAGTAAAAAAAATATTTTTGGTTTTAGTTACATGTATGGGAGCCCCCCCTTAAATATTATTTTTTCTTACTTTTTGTATCTGAATCGGAAAGCGGTGAACAAGATACACCTACCTACCAAGTTTCAGCTATGTGATGCTTATAGTTTCAGAATAAAGTGGCTGTGACATACGGACGGACAGACAGACAGACAGACAGACAGACAGACAGACTTGACGAAACTATAAGGGTTCCGTTTTTTGCCATTCGGCTACGGAACCCTAAAAACGTAATTTATCCAAATTAAAATATATAAGGTGTTTTTCTATAAACGGGTGAAACTTTACCAGAACTTCAAATTACTTTAGAGAAACCGGGCCCTATATTTGTTTTTTAAAAACGGGCTAGTTTTTATTTTTTAATTTTTCCTAACAAAAAAAATAATTTTAAAAGCATCCTGTGTCTAGTCTGAAAAATCCCAATGTCAACACCTCTCTCTCTTTTCCCTCATTTCCTCAGGTGAAGACGTTGGGATGTTTCAAACTAGACACAGGATGCTTTTAAAAATATTTTTATTTTTTTATTAGGAAAAATTTAAAAAAAAACTAGAGCGTTTTTAAGGAAAAAAAAATGATAGGGCCCGGTTTCTCTGAAGTAATTTGAAGTTCTGTTAAAGTTTCACCCGTTTAACGATAAACGCATTATATACATTTAAAAAATAATCCTGTCGTCGAAACACTCCTAAAAGAATCGTTCTGTCGGCAAAAGGTCTGTAGGCGAAAGGTTCTGTCGGCGAAACGTCCATAGACGAATAGTTCTGTCGGCGAACGGTCCAAAGATGAAAGGTTCTGTCGGCGAAACTTTCAATAGTGAAAAGTCTTGTCGGCGAACAGTCCATCGGAGAAGCGATTGTCGGCGAACGGTTGCGGAATCGAATTTGTCTTCTGAAAAACTAACATTTAATCCTTCATACGGATAATACGTTGAATTTAAAAATACTCTAACATCACGTACATGACAATGATCAAACTCAGCCATTGACGATAGACCGTTGTTTTTGCGGTTGGTTTGTAAGGCGATTACAACAAACCGTGGTTTCTCTATTTGGGACGAAGTTTTTATAGACCAAGTATGCTTGCGTGTTTTAGGTAGTAACGGATATTCATACAGATCCCAATTACGAAATACTAATGGAATAGCTCGATCTTTCTCTAAATACTTCAGTAAATTTATTCTTTCACGATCAGATACTTTGATGTGTGGCACTCTCCAAATAATTTTACTTATTGTAATATCATCTACAACTTGTCCTGCATTTAACTTGACCGCATTAAGATTTGTATTGCTTCTAAGTAATACTAACTCGTGTTTACAGTTAATGATAATTTTTTCATAATCTTCCGCAAAACCCAATATTTTGTTTAATGGAATGGACACGGAAAATGCTCCCCCACTAACATTATTTGTTCCTTCCGTTGACCAGCCCCAAACTCGAGCGTATTTTGATTCATTCTCGTTTAAGGATAGGTATGATTTTATTGTTGTAGTAACACCTGCATTTTTAATTTTATCAATTTCCACTCCATTCAATTCATATCGAATATCTTGAAAAAGAAATAATGCTGGGTTATTAACGAAATGTACATTCGATACTTTTTCTTTAGTAGCGCTATTGTACAAATTAACTTTTCCCTCGATATACAAACTACTAAGTGAGGGCAGCACGTACAGGTCTTGCTGATTGATAGGGATTCTTATTTCATCATTCTTGTTAAAACTTGTCACGTATGGTTTGTATGAATGATACTCGAAACTTTCAATGCTATTGTCGTATGATGTTTGTTGAGATATATTTAAAATATTCATTTTATTAAGCCGATCAGCTTGAGAAACTCTTTGTTGGTCTTTGTAAGCTTCTTTTTTATCTGAAGGGGTGTGTCTTTGTGAGGTGATCTTTTAGAACTGACTTGAGTACACGATGTAGATGGACTTTTATTAAAATTTATCATTTTTTCCTAAAATGCAAATACAGTTGCACTTCTTCACCTCGTAAATTTATTTCTGTGTTATCAGCGTCTAATAACCTTATATTAATAGCACTTATAGAACTTTGATTAACAGGAAAATAAATCAAGTTCTTAGGTATCTCAATTATTCGATAACCAGGTGGAACATTAGGAACAAATTCATAAATTATATGGCTGGCTTTTCCGTTTACAAATGAACCACTTACTACATCGCATTCGATTCGCACGATGGTTGTTGATAGAATGCTAACAGGATACTGGGAATCCGTACTTATATTTGCATTTATTGTTTCTAATCCAAAACCTAAAATTTTACCCAGTGAAGCACTTTTATTAAAACGAACATCTTTTGAGCAAAAAATCTTGGTTTTCAATGTGTTATTATTGCATGATAGTTTTAATGCAGTGTTTCTTATGTTGCTTTTTAAATAATCGCAAATATCTTGAAGCTCATAAGATCCTTCAGGAATTTCTATTACATCATTTTCACCATAGTAAAACTTATTGTTTCGTTCATCGATATTAGGAATAGAATTGAAAGTTGAGAAATACAAAAGACCGCATTCATATTCTCCTGAGAGTTCCAACGTTGGAGAATGGTTTGTTGTTAAAGAGGCTCCTCTCCCAGTTATAGACACAGTGAAAGACATTTTAAGAACTGACACATTTATTCATTTTGTTTATTATATAAATATTTTTTCCAATACTTTTTTAAAAAACGTATACACAAATGACCGCAGTTAGTACTGCCGTAAGCTTGGTGTCTCACATAATTGTAGTTTATAGGTAAGTTATGCATATATTTCATAAACTCTAAAGGTGGTTTTAAATTACCGAAACTATCATAATATTCTACGTAATTGTTTTGCTTTACAAAGGCTACCCAATGTGTACCAGGATTTATATTGCTATCCAGATTCAATATTCCACACTCTATCTTTTTAGGTTTCAAAGGTAATGTATCTCTCATGTAAACGCCTCGAAAGTAAGGAATATCACTAGCATGTTCTAATATATCGAGGTTTGTGAGCGCACGTCTAGGTAGCCGCTTAATTAGTTTTTTGATGGGTTCAGATATAGACCTGCTCCATTTTTATGAGGCTTAATATATAACCCTTTTCCAAGAGCTACCGCTTCCATCGTTCTGTTGTGTCTCTCAGATTCCTGAAGACTTTTCTGTGCAGCTCTAGAATCATTCACAGCTTTGGCTATACCTGCTGCACCGCCTGCTAGTGAACCTAACGCAGACAATCCCGCAAATATGGGAATAAGTGGTAAAAGACCTCCACACTTTGGAAGAGGAATAAACCGTGGCAATGATATTCCTTTCTTGTTTTTAAATAGTTTCTTTGCAGCTGCATAGGCATACTTTATAGCAGATTTGTGGTCTTTTGATTTTAGTTTTTTCAATTGGGACTGTATTTTTTTTATACCTTTCTTAAATGATTTCATACCACTGTCTGCCCTAATTTTTGCCTTCATAGCATTTTTTACCATCCACGAAGCAATTTTTTCTCCTTTACCAGCATCTTTCGATTTCAACCTTCTTTTAGCCATACTTAAAAGTTCTAAGTCAGCTTTGCGTCGAGCTGCGGAATCTTTATTAGTGTAGGCGATATCGTGGTGCATGCAAGCTTTATCCAATTCGTTAACCCCTCGATCGCCTTTTAGAATCCGTTTTTGAAGTTTTGTTCCGGGGCCACAAAATTGGTATCCAGGTAAATGTAACTCAAACGGTAAATGATCTATCAAGCTATTAATAAAACCACCGCCCTCTTTCATTGATAGGCATTTAATGTGAACATAAAATTATTATATGTTATTTATATATCAATTTACATCAGTAATTCACTTGTTTTTATCCAACTATTCTCTTGATCACTTAGTCCTAACCATTTTACAAATAGCTTATTTCCTTTTCTCTTTATTACTTTTTCAATTAGATAATGGTCTGGAAAATTTGTTTTTTGAAGCTCGTATCCGTAAAAAGAGCCTAGAATATTTTGATTGTGTTTGTCTTCTATTTGATATGTTAGGGGACATGTTTGATTAATTTCCGTAGACCAATTAGGTGTATAACCTTTATAAAAATCACCTTTATATTTAGTAATACGAACAAAATCACCAACTTGAAAGGATGAATTTTTTCGAACCTTCATATTGTATGGCTTTTGGGTTTTCATAATGTTAGACTTAACTAGATCCTCATTCGATCGATTAACATTGATTGGTTTGAACTTAGTAATGCGGTGCAACGTGTTGTTATAGTGATGCACAACAGAATTTTTTACCAATCTGTCCGCGACTAGTTTCAAATGTTAAAATGACTTAAGTAGTCTATATTGCCTATATTGTCAATGCCGCTAACCAAAACAAAATCGAACCTTCAAAACCAGCTGCAACAAAAGAGGAGACATGCCGCGGCCTTGTGCTAGAAGTAAGTTGAATCTGAAAATACTAGTATAATCACTTCTTTTCTCACTTTACTGTTAATGTTATTTTAAATTTTAAGGTATAAATAGTACACTCTTTTAATAAATTTCGTGAAAGTATTAATCATTGCTGATTTACAAAGTCGTCAATTCTTTTGTGCATTTTTTTGTACATTGGTTTGCAGTATCAAACATTCGTTCTCTGTTTATATATGTTTTTTCTTTTAGATCTTACTGAAAATAGCATCAATGATTTAGAATACGACTCAAACACGGAAGAGGACAATTTTTACCCGACTACGGCGAAGCAAAAAGAAGGGGTTATGGTTTTGACAACCATACAGGATGTATGTATGTATGTGGGTATAGATGTTCATCTGTTCCCTCATAACTACTAAACTATTTATCATAATTAGACAAATTAGGAAGCCTTGGAAGCCTCTTGATTGTCCGCTGGTTATAGGCTACATAAAGTTACGTTTAATTGACTGCAGCGCTCTTTAGGAGGCTTAAAATAAAGAACAAAAAAAAAATTTACGGTGTCGTTATGAAAGAGCTCTTTTAGCACATTTTAAATATGTAAACAATTTTAGACTGAAGGATTTCGTCCTGTTTCTGTATTTTTTTTTAATATTTCATTAATAAATCTTCAAATGTATACTATCATTTTTTATTTTCTCCGCAATGTTAAGACCCAATGTTCAATATTTTGTACAAAAGATAGAACGATGTAAGTTAACCAAAAATGGCCCTTCGATACCTAGTAATATGGTCAAAATACTCTTGAAGTTCATCGAGGCATAGCTTCAAATTTTTGAAGTTTTGTGTCTCTGGGTCTGACAGCAATAAATTAATATGTGCATAATTTTGTACAGTGGGTTTTTACGACTACCTAGTTATTTTAAGTCTGGGTCTTAGGAGGTTATAAAATTCTGTACCTAAATCTGTTTGTAAATTTTTCGGCTTTCTTTTTGATTCAGATAATATACTATGCATTGCATTCGTAACACATGATTTAGATTTACATTTTAACGGTCTAACCCATACATATTTTGATAAAGTATCTATCACTACTAAAACATACTTATGTCCTTTATGAATCGAAGAAAATTTTTGAAAATCTATAAGATCAGCTTGCCATAAATCATCTATTCCTTTTATGATGGTATGACGACGTGAAAAATTTCTTCTAGCTGCTTTGTGAAGCTCGTTCACTATATCTTGTTTACTCATTCTTAGCAGGTTTGGGTGCTATCATGCGATCGATTTATTCTTTTGTGTAATACAATGTACTCAAATTATTAGTAGTAAGTTTTTCTAAATTATTAAGGTAATTCTTGATATGGCTTTGAATAGTTTTCAATTCGTTTTGCAGATCCTTGACACAATTGTCTACGTATTCTTTATTCACAGCATTCTTTTTCCGGTAATTGTAATCCTTTCAATCGGGATGATTTCAAATCAAAATCACCTACATCCGACCTTACTAATGCGTCAGTAAGAATATCAGTGAATTCAGACAGTCGTAAACGCTTATGAACATGATGACCAAATTTGTCTATGTTCATTACCGTCTTGTTTGCTTCTGTAGCTTAATGATACTGCCCGTTCTTCCCGACGGCAGCTTTATATATTGATAGGACACAAAATATTTATATGATATATTGTAACACTTAAACCTCTAATGTTATTTATTACTAGCTTTTGCCAGCGACTTCGTCCGCGTGGAATAGTGACTTTTTCTCCCGTTTTTTACACATTTACCACAATATCTTTGCTCCTATTGGTCGTAGCGTGATGTTATATAGCCTATAGCCTTCCTCGATAACTGGACTATCCAACACAAAAATAATTATTCAAATCGAACCAGTAGTTTCGGAGATTAGCGCGTTCAAACAAACAAACAAACAAACTCTTCAGCTTTATAATATTAGTATAGATTCAGATGCAATGTTATAAAAGATATTAGCTTTAATAGGATATCCAGTTGATAGTAGCGCCATCTATTCTTTCTCTTTAAATTATTAACTCTTCAATTCCCATGTCTCAGTTAATATACTTTTTTTGTTTATTTGTCAATAAAATAACTTAAATACATTTAGTTATGACAAAAAAAATAAAAAATAAACTACCCCATTTTTTTTTTATGGGGGTGTCACCTACAGGTGACACTGGTACTGCGTTGTGGCATTAGGACTTTATGGAGACACAGATTGTTTCTTATTGTTATGGTAGGAATAAAACTTCAGAGTTAATAATAGTATTTATTTATATTTAAAAAAAACAGTTATTTATTGTGAAAACTGTACCAACACTTTAGATGTAAACCAATATTGCACTTGCCACACATTTTTCTAGTGCGTTGGTGACAATATCCGCACCTTTTTTGCGAGCAGTCAATTTGCATGTGGTCGTCAGCACTTCCTGCACTCCTCACCTCGGAAGGCACTCTATTGTTTAGAGGTACGCCACAAGCAGAACTGCGGGTCGGAGGCTTGCCATATTTTTGGAGGTACACAGTTGCAACATTTCGCCGGAAGTCACAGTAGGACCAATGGTTTTCCGACTGTCTTTTGATCAGCCATGCATTTTGGCATGCTGCATCTAAGCCAAACGCAAATAGAGGGAACCACCACTTTTTGCCGCGAAGAGCTACCCTCATGGAGTCAACGTTTTCGTCAAAACGGTCTACCCCGCCCATGTACTTATTGTACATCTTGATAATGGCTGGGCAATCTACTTGAATTTTTGACCGTTTTTTATCGACAAATCCAATTCGATCCACTTTTGTGATAGGATCCAATCCATGGCAATTGGATGCAAGGGTGACGATACTGTTGTCGTGCCACTTGGTTGCAATAATTTGCTCAGAAGCTTTATGACATAACTTACCTCTTGGCTCTTTTTTCATGTCCTTTGAGTTTGTCAAATTGCAGTTCTCCAGACGGTTTTCTCGAATAGTTCCTGTACCTCCAACATTCTGCTCTCGTAAATACTTCAACAATGGTAAACCAGTAAAAAAATTATCAAAGTATAAATTGTATGGTCCTAACTCTGGTGGTAATCTTGAATGGAGCTCTAAAATAACGGCAGCTCCTAAGCCCGAATCGGACTGCATCTTGAGCACAGGGCCGGACGCGCCCTGGTAAGGCTCAAAATTCACTAAATATCCATGGCGAGTTGCTGCTGACCAGAGCTTGTAACCAAACCTTATTGGTTTACCGTGTATGTGTTGTTTGGTGCCGTGCCTTCCAAAGTATGGTACTGTAGGAGTTCAGAGTTATTTTAAGGAATGAAACGACTATTCTCATTTTAACAAACATTTATTAATTTATCACACTGTTTTTAAGCCTTTTGGCCGCTTAATAAACATATTTCACAAAGAAGCAACATTGGAAAATAATAACTGACCTGTACTTGCTCCAACAGAATATCACCATTATTGTACGCTGGTTTTCGCACTGACTTTGTTTAGACGTCCGCTCGGCACGAGAGCTGAGTAAAGACTGCCCGTCTTGCGATTGAGCGCGTCACCATGAGTGAATGAAATGAACGAATGAACTTACTCTATGAATAATTATGATAAATATTGATTGAGTTGACGTTATTTCCGTTAGTCATTGCGCATCTTATTTATTTATTTTAATGTTACGTATCGTTTATTATTAAGTCAACTATTTAGATGGTATTATCCTTACAGCTCGGCCATCCTGCTAGAGCAAGTCCCTTTGCGCATAATATATTATTATTAATATAGTGTATAGAGTTATCTAACTAAAATGCTAATAAATTATGCAATTATTTTTTTTGACATTTGCATACAACATTATTAATAATAAATAAATAATAAATAAATATCCTTGGACATTTCACACAGCGCCATCTGGTCCCAAACTAAGCAAAGCTTGTACTATGGTAACCAGACAACGGATATAAACATACTTAGATACTTTTTTTTTTTTGTAAATACATACATATTATACATAGAAAACACCCAGACCACTACAAACAGACATGTTCATGCACACAAATGTTTGTAATGTGCGGGGATCGAACCCGCGACCTCTGGCGCAATACCCAATAACATTTCATAATACCTAGACAATTTAGTGAACAAACCAGACGATAGTCTTACAAATCAATTACAAATTGTATAACTTAAAACTAAAAAGTTTGGCTTACATTCTTAAAGATGAAACAATAAAATATGACACTGTGAGTGTTAAGAAACCTTCTAAACCATTTGGCTTACATGTCTGACGATTATGTTATTGTGTTTTACATAATATACATATTTGACGGATTTATTTATAAAGTAATATATTTTCCATTTACATACCTACTATCCTACTAATATTATAAACGGGAAAGTTTGTGAGGATAGATGTGTGTTTGTTACTTCTTCACGCAAAAACTACTGAATTGTTTTTGATAAAACTTGACAAAATATAATACATTGGAATAACATATTGGCTATATTTCATAAGGATATTCATTTTCATAGTGAAGATACGACGATGAACGTTAATGAAGTCGGAAATATGTAATTTTCGAGCTATTTTTGCGTACGCTACAAAAACTGTAAGAGTTATATCAATATAATGTATGGAACAAATGTTTGCCTTAAAAAGTTGTACAGAAAAGTCCGCGACAGCATATACCTATCTTTTAAGGTTTGGTCTCTATAACCTTTATTACAGTAATAAAAAATGATTTACGGCAATGCATTACTTTTCATGGTATTTTCCTAAACATATTATTAATCCTTATCCAAATAAATACTTTATTCGTCACAAGTATTCAATTTTAATCATGTTTGCTCTTGAAACCATTGAATTCCAATAATTATGTTAGGAGATCTCTTAGTGTTAAAATACCATGCGCTCATGGACGGAGCGACACGCAACGCCGGCGTGTGTTGATGGATTCAATAATAGGGATGCTATTTTTTTCCTATAGAAGTTGACTTTTAAAAACGCCCTTATCACCCTAAGACCACTGTTGTACATTGTCTGCTTAGTTAGACTAGATACATAACAAAGGAAATACAAGAACCCGCTCCCGGGCAGCAGGATTCATACGGCGAGACAATTGCATTATTTTATGGAAATATGCATGAATTACAGGAAGCTTTTAATCAATGGGTCGCTCAAATTAAAAAAAATACATGGACCCGTATCAGTTGTAACAAAACTGAGTACATGGAGCGTAACTTTTGGCAATGCGGGTTTGAGCTGCAACACATTCTTTTAAAACACCTCACTGCCTTACTTATGTGAACCGCCTTAAATATCTCAAGTCGATGATAACAACGAACGCTTAGGCTTCGCTTATATTGAAAATGATGTTAGCCATCCCACAGATACCGCTTGATTTTAATAGAAGTCACCAGGCATCTTCTGCGATCCTTAAAAGCTATTTAAACTAAGAGTGGAGGTGTCAACGTCGGTAAAGCCGGCTATGATATAATGGCGTTGAATTTTTGACTTTTAAGAATAAGCTTATGAGCAACAAAATAAAGACCAACGAGAGATAAAAATGCCCAGATAGTCATATAATTTACAAAGAGTCTATCATGAGATTGCTCAAAGTTGCCCCTTTTGTAGTAAAAGTTAAAACAAGTCGCTGGCAATGGGTCAGCGATAAATAATGGGTACTACGAACGAAGAACCACGGCGTCAGTGACCTGCATTACAGCGGCATATCGTAGACACAGCACTAAAAGCACTCGCACCAGGAGCACACAACCTAGCTACACAAGATTTTAACATAGGTACAAAATCGTTGTACTGGTAGGTCCACACTACCTGCTACCCTGGGTAACCTGGGAGCAGCTCTTCTATCATCATCATCCTTATTATTACTAAACGGGCCAGAAGACCACCCTGGTCAACGAATGAGCTGTTTTACAGCAGAACACATCTGTGTGGCGCATAAGGACTGAAAATGATGAGTTAACTTAAAATAACACGACACGCGACACGTTTGGTGCAGTTGTTAGCGCTCCTGACCACTGAACCAGCGGTCGCGGGTTCGAATCTCGCAAGGGTTAAGTGTTAAGGTACCTAAGTCATTGATGGTATATGTATTTAAGCATTTATGGTTTAGGCACGAATCCCTATCCCTGTATATCCTTTAAGTATCCCTGCTTGTTACAACTGTAGTAAATAATCTTCACAAAATTATCAGGGCGGTCTCTAGTGAACGGTTGTTTACTAACTACCCTTTTATCCCGCACTTAGTCAGTATAATATTTATCTTCTCTTCATAGTTATAATTTAAATTGATTTATTTTATTTTAATGAAGTAAAAGTATTTTTTTTAATACTTATTTTCGACCGAATAAATGTTTTATTGAGTTTAATTGTAGATTATGTGTAAAATTGCAAGTGAATAAATAAGGCTTTATTATCATCATTATAACCGTTAACCCTCATTATTAGCTAACCTAGTCGTTAACAATTCTGCATAATCTTCGCGACAAGGAATTGATTCAACTTCATTTTCCACTTATTCCATGCGTAGAGGACTGTACTGAGTCCTTGGTACCAAGATTTCGTAATACCAGTGAGCCTAGGAAGACAAAAGTGAACGATTTCTTTTTCCTTCCAACCATAGATCTCAGTACACTCCTCCACATTAATAAGAAATGTAAGAATAGTCTGGTCTTTTGAAGCAGGGTAAAATTCGGGAACCGCGTCATATCTTTTGAATCCGCTGGAGCAACGCTCTCGTCTTGAACTTTCGTACATCCTACGGCGCTTACATCAATTAAGCAGCATTCGCTTACATTATGATAATCAGCGGTATCGCTTTGAATAGTTACCCATAGAACATTGCCGCCGAGACTCCCCGCCGCTATGGCGTTGTCTCGTCGACTCCCTGCTCGGTGTCGTCGTAAATAGTTACCCATTGAGCATTGCCGCCGAGACTCCCCGCCATTATGGCATTGCCTCGACAACTCCCTGCTCGGTATCGCCGTAAAAATAGTTGCACATCGAATTTACAACAAAATTAAAACAATTAGAAACATGAATAACATTAATATATATATAAATCTAGATTCCAAAAATATGAACTTGATAAATGTTTTTAAGTATTAATGATTTGTTTTTGAAGGATAGATTTTTGACTGTAGAGGTATTATTCGAATTTAATTTTTGTAATCGATTGACTGTACCTTGAGTATATGGACTTGTATTTTTATCGTTGTTCGCCCTTTTGCTATAGAGGTAGGACACCGCCAGTAACTTTATTTGTGTTCCATAATAAAGATTTAAATGATTACCAATATGAAAAGAAATGCATATAACAAGAGTATAGCTTTGTGTAACTTGCTACCCAAAGAACTAAAAACACTTCAAGAGCCAATATTTAAGAGGAAACTAACTGGCTTTTGGACAAACGTTTTTAAAGTTATAATGAATATTCTAATTGGCGACAACAGACAAATATTTAATTTAATTTAAACTACGTACTATTATCCATAAATAATGTAACTTAATCAAAACGATTTCAATTGACATCAATAAAATATTATGATTATGTTTTGTAATAACCGAAAAATTTAATTTTGCACGTCTGCGAGCAGACTGAACACATGTGCTACTTACTTTCAAATGTCACCTTTAATTTTCTGTGTTATTGGCAAATAAACGCTTGAGTTTGAGTTTACGAGCATTGCCATCGAGACTCCCCGCCATTACAGCGTGACCTCGAAGACTCCCTGCTCGTGATTTACGTGCACACGTGAATGCCCTGAATTACGATGATCCCGAGGGCAATAGCTAAAGTCGTTGCGGCTTTGCCTACCTTTCAGGCTCCCTCACTACGGCAAACGGGCTGAATGCAGCGACATTTGCTCACGATTGTCACCTGGGTTACCTCCGCCAGCGCCGCCATTAGCCTCGTTACCGCTGACATCGACTTTGCGCGCAGTGGGTTCGTCCATTTCATTTAAACGCTCCGTTAGGCACTGAAACTTGTACATAGAAGGCATTATGTACTGATATTACAAATTTACATTAAAACAAAACAAGACTTACTCTGCACATCATATAATAGAACACACATGACGTTTCCCAGGGAAGAATATCAGGTCTATTTTTTTTCTGATTTAAATAAATGATTCGGCTAAAGCCATTTATCATCCCATAACACCAATTATAGCTCAATAGTATTTGAATGTATAGAAGTCGAATCCAAATATGAAAAATATAAATTACAGTATTATCAACGACATTATCTCCCGTCTTAATAATAACAACTTGATAGTTGTTCTTGCAAAATCATAATAATGAATACTAGTCGATGCATCGCTGTACTGACTTAAAATCTACCACCAGAGTATAACAAAATCGAAGAGGCAGCTTCTACAAATTTTCTTTGATTACCTATATTATTATTACGGCTCTCACGTGAAGAGCACACAAAGTAGGGCAATTAAGTCTTAAACTGACCAAATTAGCTATTTACTGCTTAAAGCTTGACTGTGTATCACGGATAAGCTTCCACGACTTTCAGATGTGGCATTATTTTTTTGGAGCAACTCGCGACCGATATCGACAAAATTTTCTTACTCATTGTTCGTTTTTGAAGGGTCAGTTTTCCTTTAATGATTCCTGAACTATTTAAACAGAATGAAGCATAAATAATCGTAGTCCGAGGCGAAGGGATCGGCTGCTTAAACCTGAAGCCCACACTTCACTAATTAATAATCATTTATTTATATTTTGATTTATATATATATTTATTCCAGAAGAAATCAAGTGACCTTAATATATTTAACCTTGCTATTGTTTGATTATTAAATCACTATTGTGCAATTGACTAGATAGTAGTTAACTTTTATTATCTGTACGCCGGTAGGCAAGACATAAGTACAACGATACATATTTTCTGCATGTAAATTTATGATGCAAGTCTAACAAATATAATTCTTTACCTTTATATAATATGGTTAGTTGCTTTCGTACGTCAGGAATTATGATTTACGTACGCAAAAACACTAATCTGTTGATCTACGACAGAAGCAGAATACGGGCATGATACTTGACTACACGTACTCGTAGTATTAATGGGAAAAATTTTATCAATTTAGCCGAATAATTATAATGGCTTATTACCTGTAATAGTTTGCGGCGAAGGAGTTTTAAAATACACCCTGCTCCTTAACGTTATTACCAATACCAATGTGATTTTCTAAGAAGATTGCAGAAATACTTTACGATTGTTAGGATTAAAAGGGATGTCTTTATAAAGGATATTTTGAGCAAATTAACAATGTCTGTCGTGTTGTTTGTTTTATTCTGAATTAATCAAATAATGTTAAAATATACACTGTACATTGATGCCATGATCGATACAAATACGTATTGCTGACTACACTCTCAAAATGCCTTACGATTGTGAGGATAAAAGGAGATGTGTTCTCAAGGGTAGTCCCAAGTACCATGTGCGGTACGGTTTTATTTAATAGTAGTTTTATTTATTAGTAGTTTTAAGAGAAAAGATAATAATTTAGCAAAATGCAGTATCACTAATAGAAAAAGTCCGCAACCAAGGAATTTTAAAATACGCATTGGTCATCGAATCTGTGATCAATGCAGCCGTATATTGTTGGTCAGATAGCAAAAATACTTCGTGATCGCATAGGTAATAATGGATGTCTCATTATGGTAATCCCAATATGTGCTTATGTGATTGCTCAATGAGCAGCTTTTCCCCATCATTCCATGTCTCTCACTAGACGGCATTAGTGCAGTATTTAGAAACCTTTTTTCATTTTATTTTTGTAGGCACACAAAGTGAAATATTTTGAATAACGTTAGTAAACCTTAAGATTTAATCAAGGTACTTAATATTTTTGTCATTTTTAAAGTCCACGCTTTGCTATGAGGACACTATATTTTTTGTTTTACTTTGAATTACTTACTTTAGCGAAAAACAAAGACACTATGATATATTTCCTATAGTTACTCCGGCGCCAGCTCAAGAAAACTGCTCATTGCCTTGATAAAATTTAAAACGGTACAAGTTAAAAAGGTTTTGGACCTTAGTTCCGTTAAAACCTTGTTGAAACTATTATTATCCAATAAAACAACATAATTTATATCGTCTGAACTCCTTACATTGATTTGAGAAAAAAAAAATGCTTAAAAACAGTGTTCAACTTATGTGGGCGGGATAAGCAAGCAGACATTAAGACTGCTCACCTATCCCACTTCTGAATTGTAGGAGTTCAGAGTTATTTTAAGGAATGAAACGACTATTCTCATTTTAACAAACATTTATTAATTTATCACACTGTTTTTAAGCCTTTTGGCCGCTTAATAAACATATTTCACAAAGAAGCAACATTGGAAAATAATAACTGACCTGTACTTGCTCCAACAGAATATCACCATTATTGTACGCTGGTTTTCGCACTGACTTTGTTTAGACGTCCGCTCGGCACGAGAGCTGAGTAAAGACTGCCCGTCTTGCGATTGAGCGCGTCACCATGAGTGAATGAAATGAACGAATGAACTTACTCTATGAATAATTATGATAAATATTGATTGAGTTGACGTTATTTCCGTTAGTCATTGCGCATCTTATTTATTTATTTTAATGTTACGTATCGTTTATTATTAAGTCAACTATTTAGATGGTATTATCCTTACAGTACTATAGTTTCGTCTATGGAGACGTGTGAAGATCCAGCTTTTTTGAAGTTTTCAGTAAAATTTATGTTTAGTTTTGAGAAATATTCTCGTACTTTACCAAATTTATCGTTTGGCGGCAATGATGTACTGTCTATTGTGTCTATGGTTAGTTTTTAGGCAAGAAGCTTAGATACAAACTGGAGATTGCAATACGAACAATATTTTGAAGCCAAAAAAATTGAACTCATTTGACCTTTACGGTTGTCTTCTGTCTCACTCACTCAATGAATAGTGTAGCCAGGTTCATGGAGAATATTCCCCAAGCCATTCTTTGTTTTTCTTGCAATAAATAAACCTACGAAGAAGGGCAGTACGTAATACTTTTTCACATAAGAAATTAATGGTTATGGTTAATGAAATATTTTTAGAGCTTGCTTGTAACAAGCTGCAAAAAAATATTTTTTTATGCAGCTTTTCCCCCGACTGTGTGGTAATCTTATTGACGTATTTTGGCAACACTAAAGCATATTGTCAAAACCATAACGCCCGGCTGTCAAAAGAATCTCTTTCACTTCGAATATTCATTTCAGGAATTTTTGAAATATATGCCGTGTTTTGGTGCAAATCATCATGAGTTGTGTGGTTCGTGGTTGTGGAAACGTCTAGCATCCAAAAAGTAGCGTGAAATTCCACAGGTATACACATTTTTTTCATATTTTCTGTGCTTCATGATAGTACTTCTATTTTAGAGATATTGAGGACTACGTTTATGTTTTTAATGTATTAAACGTAAACAATTACTAGAATATGCACTTCGTGATATATCTGACTACTCACTTTTATAAAATAATAAGCCATAATACATAAAAACTGAACTTATAAGAAATACTTTTTTGTCGTAGTAATAAGACAAGGGTAACCATATTTTACGTCGCGTGCGTTTAGAAAATTTTCACGAAAAATTATGAAATCTAATAAAATTTGTAACAATGTATTTTATCGTATAAAAGAGCTTCAAATAAACACTTTTTATTCTAATACTTTTTTTATCCCACTCATAGTTAAGCGAAAAAATGCGACCGAATTATCCAGGCGTTGTGGACTTATAAAAATTTTCACGAAAATGTTTCAAACCTAATAAATCTGGAATCTTTGTTTATTAACGTTAACAAGGGCTTAATATAAGCACTTTTTGTTCTTATATTTTTTTCTATCCGATGCATAGTTTAGTGGGAAAATATGTGCGAATTTTTTCAAAGCGTTTTGGACTTTGAAAAATTACGCTAAAATTACGAAAAGTCCCAAACGCATTGCACACTCTTTGCTACACTCCAACCCTAAGTTCAGATCCTATCTTTGACTGGGAAAGTAATTCCTCGAAAATCTTTTATTATTCTTCATATTTATTGACTTAATTGGCTTAGTAGGTAGAAAGTAGTGCAGTAATTAATCTTTAATCCATGGGCTGGGTTTGATTACTGGTTCGCATCAATTTAGAAAAGATTTTCCTTAGGGTTAGGTAGCACTAAAGTGATGTCTCTTATGATAAAATTGTCTGATACCTCTTACACAAGGATCATAATCCCTTATTTTTCCTCAATAACTACTTTTGTTTGTAGGGGATGATTAGCGCAACATGATTAATTTGGTGTATTATATATTGCTGTTTTATTTTAGTTTCCCGAGAGACCAAAAAATTAAAAATGCTTGGTTATGCAAAATACCATTATAAAAGGCAAATTCTATGCATCTGCCAGGATTTATAGTGCACACTTCAGACCTGATGAGCCTGAGAGACCAGGCCATCTACTCAAAACCGCAGTACCATTTTATGCCTACCAGCCGTGCAAATGTTGCAACCTATTAGTAAGTAATAATCACATCCAAAATTGTTGTTAATGAGGTTTTAATTTTTGTAGCTAGATAATATTTATATTTACTAAAGTGCTAACTTATTCACTAATTCATAAAACCATGAATGACTGATCTTCAAACTAAACAAAATTTATCAAAACTTGCTTTGTTTGTGTGGACTTCATTGTCATGGTGAATCATCATAAAGATTAATGTTGATATTCTTAGTTGTTGGGAGCTTGAAAACTCGCAACTGTTCTGTGACACAAACTTAACAAATAGACGCGTTTTACCTGAAATAAAACGCATATTAAACTACTTACCTTATTAGAAGCTTATTATTAATGAGATAGGCATATCCTTTTCCGTTGCATTTTGCATCTCTTTCTACCCTATAGCGCTGTCTCTTTCGCACCCCCACCTTTTCACCTGGCAGAAGTGGGGGGCGCAGGCGATGGACTGCGCGCCTATGTTCGTCATTGGGTCGAATATTACACCAGGCAGGATTAGAACATAAGCTTCTAATAAGGTAAGTAGTTTAATATGCGTTTTATTTCAGGTAAAACGCGTCTATTAAACCACTTGACCGTTATTAGAAGCTTATTATTAATGAGACCTGTTTGTTATCGCCTGGTGAAAAGTAAGTATTGCCTGTAGGTAATGTATAAGGTATGAGGTAATGTGCGAAAAATGGTAAAATATAAAATAAAATACGTAAACAAAAATTATTTTATTAACATAATTACAATAGTTAAGTATGCATTGTAATCATTTATTTATTATTTTATTTTTATTTATTTAATTTACATTAATCCACAGCAACAGAGAAGAAACAAAGAGGAATAAAACATCTTTAATCCTTGAACATCAGAAGTGACAATAAATTGTTATCCTCCAATTCAATAATAACGAAAATGAATCATTGTAAACTGAGAACCAAAATTCTTTAATTATAACTTTTCCTTTTAATTAAGTAATGGGGTTAAAAAGCGTTGTGATGGTGGAACGATTCGGAGTAGAACTAATTACTTCACGACGGTAAAATTTTTGGAAGGTTTTAAGAGATTTCCAATTTCCTCTGGCCAAAATTTCATCAAGGGGGAAATTATTTATCCAGTTACTTGAAGCTACCGCAGAGCGTACACTTCCTGGAGTCGCAACAATGCCAGCTTGCTTCATAACTGATTTAATCCACCCTGCTATCACAGTGCGGGACGCGGGAGAGGGTGACCCACGAAATGTTACAAATAAATTATTTGATCCGGATTTACATCGCCTTTCATTTAAAACCTCTATAGTTTTCTTAAGCCAATATACAGGATCTAGATTTCGGTTTTGTTGGTTAGCAATTAGTCTCCAGCCTGACTGTCTATATTGACTACAATCTGTTTTTGACCCGAACTGGGGCCAAAGAGTAATAATATGATCATCGCTTAGCACACAGTGATCACCATCCACACTTAAAAGCGTCAAATCATGTATTCTACGACCAGAGCAAAGAATCAACAGACACGCTGTGTGTCGTACAACGTCAAAAACTTTTTTCTCATTTATAGAGTGGTTACTTAAATATGCTGTAAGCACTTTAATGTCCCAAACAGGTGGCTTCGTCTCCTTCGGATTTTTTAAAGAAATAGCTTTTAAAATGTGTTTCACTAACACATTTTCACTTAATTTACCAGACAGCTCTGCATTACAGAGCGTGGAAATTACAGATTTATGCAGAATAATAGTGTTATATGAAAAGTGGTTTTTCAAATAGAGATCGGCAAGAAATTGGGCTAAATCTGAACCATCCGGATTTGTTGGATTTATATTGTGTTGATGAGCCCACGCCGTCCAGCGATGCCAAGCCACTTGATATGTTTTCCATGTAGAGGGTCGCCAGGATGACCTAAGCAGGTCTATCTGGCTTAGATTCCAAGACTTTGTTTTCTCTGTCCACCCCCACACTTCCAGATTTCCAGAGTTATATCTTGAACCCGAGGTGGTGGCAAGCCCGTCGTTGTGTCGATCAGACACCGACTCAGGTTCGTCAACGTGAACGGGGCTGCTATGGCTCGAGATTTGAGATCGGCTCTCCAGAACACCTTCTCCCATCGGGGTACCACCACCAGGTAAACTCCTGTAGCCTGATTGAGGTGTATCAGTACTTTGGGAATGAGAAATGGAGGGGGGAAGATCCATGCTAGTGGGAAGTTCCAGGTTACGCTGAACGCATCGTGAAACATCGCATTGTGATCCTTGCAATCTAGGGATGCGTAGTTGGCTACCACTCGAGCTGTTTTGGATGCAAATAAGTCGATCACCGGTGTTCCCATCTTCGAAAAGATCCTTGTTGTGCAATCCGGTAGTAGATGCCATTCCGGGGGTCGACGGAGCCTGGACAGGCAGTCCGCTTGGCTGTTGAATTTGCCGGGAATGTATTGAATTTTCAGATGAATTTGATGGTCGTCTAAGATTTGAAATATCCTTCGAGCCAGATTCATGAGTATTTGAGATTTGGTCCCGCCTTCGTTGCGGAGATACGCTACGGCAGTCCGATTGTCCGACTGAATTAACACCGAGCTCTGAGCCATGTGCAGCGCACGGGATTCGAGAGTCTTGTAGATAGCTAACATTTCCTTTTGGTTGCAATGTAGGTGTTTCTCTTCGCTGTCCCAAGTCCCAAAAATCCTGTGGCTGTCGATTTGAGCTCCCCATGCTATATCCGACGCATCGGTGGCCAGAAAATGTGTTGGTGGTGGAACGTGTATACGTGTGGCCAAGTAATGATTCTGTTGCCACCAGTGCATTTCTTCCATCACCTGACACGGAATACTGTATCTGGTTTTTGTCCGACCCCCGGGTAAAGTATTTAGAAATTTCAGGGTCTGTCGATGATTTAGCCTTCCTCGAGGGACTGCGAAACTGGCAAAATTCAGTGAACCCACGAGACTTTGTAGTTCCTTCAACGATATTTTGCCAATTCTCAAGACATGGTCGACTTTTTTGGCAACCGCGGCAGCTGTTTCCGGAGGAAGATATTTTAGGTTTTGCCAAGGATCCCAGACGATGCCCAGATAGGTCATGATTTTTTAAGGAACAAGGATCGACTTGGTGTAGTTTATTTGGAATCCGAGGTATTCCAGTGTCTCTAAAAGCATGTCGACATGACTGGATAACGTTTCCTGGTCCTGATTTGCAAGGAGATAATCGTCGAGGTACACGATGACCCTTACACCGTTTGCTCGGAGGATTTGCGCAATCCAGTTGGTTAGGCAAGCGAAAACCTTCGGTGCTGTACTCAGACCGAAAGGGAGACACGTCATCTCGAGCAATTCGCCTTTGTACAGAAGTCGTAGAAACCTCCTGTGTGACCTTGCTATTTGAAGGTTGAAGTACGCTTGTGACAAATCCACCTTGCACATCCAGTCGCCAGGTTGAAGAAAGTCCGGTACACGGTACATAGTTATAAGACGAAAAGGGTCGGTTAGCACGTATCGGTTTAGCAGTTTCAAATTGAACACAGGGCGGCTTGAGCCGTTGCTCTTTGGTACAAGAAAGAGCGGTGATATGAAGCTCGGGGAGACACCTGCTACTCTTAGAACACCTTGCTGTTTCATTTTTTGAATAGTCAGCGACATTTCGGCCGATTCCAACGTGTGACGTGGATGATTTTGCAAGTCCGGTGTCCTTAAGGGTGGCTTGTGTAGGAAGGGTATGCGATACCCTTTTATTATTTTCAGAATGAAATCTGGTGCTCCCATTTTCTTCCAGTGGCTGACAAACTGTGCTAACCGACCGGCTTGGAATGTATCCGAGTCATTGTCTTTGTCTCTTGCCTCCTCTATTGCCAGATGGCGAATAGGCTCGTTTCTGGCCTCTTTGCGCCGATGGCCTTTGTCCTGATCTGCGAGATCGAAATGACACACTTCGGTTGTTGTTACTTTGGTAACGCTGCTCTTGGTGAGCATTGTTATGCACTTTTGATGGAAAGTGCGATTGACAACCGCCCTGCGAGGGCTGGTTAAATGAGCAGCTAGTAGGCGCACTAGGCACCATATTGCAGCAAGGCTCTAAGCTACCACGTGATGGTACATTATGACGGGCGTGCCCCTGCGAGGGGTGCCGTGCAGCATTAGTGGATTTTGTTCGCGAAACATTTTCAATGCTATTTGCTGGCCAAAAAGCTTTTCTTATTCCGCCTGCACCTTCGACCGCCGCAGTCAAGGCGTCATGGTCAAATAAGTGAGTGTTTGACGGGGGAATTTTTCCCAATTTACACTTGACCAAAGGGTCACGAACACACTTGAGAATACCATCTCTTCTCATTTCTATTGTTTCAGCTCTGTGACCGCAAGACATTTGTAGCAAGTCAGAGGAGACCTTATGAAAATCGCCTTTCAGAAAAAATTCATCAATTTTATCGTCAAGATTATTAAGGGAAGCGTCTGGCGATTTAGACCAAGCTAGTAAATTACGACAGCTTTGTAGGAAAACTTCTTTTTGCTTTAAAATACCAAAGGTAATCGCGGCGTAGGATTTGTCAGAGTATGCTAGGTGGCGTATTTTGTCATACGCCTTTACCTCTTCGTTTGTTTCAAGCTCTGTAAATCCCGGCGAGTGGTTGTATAATTTTTGAGTTTCAAAATAGCGAACTTCAGACCACGCCCTACTACCGAACCGTTGAACCTCATTTAACATTTTTAAATATTCTTCCGGTGTTGAAGGCACCACGGGGTCCTTCGTTTTCGTTTCAATATCAAAAGTTAAATTATGCAAAGAATCACAATCAGGATTAATAGGAGTAGGAAAAGGCTGCGCAGCACAGCAATCGTTATAAAGTTCTCGGCTAATATCGGATACAAATGATTCGTTATCATTATCGCGAAAACTATCCTCTTTATTAACGATATTTTTTCGTAATTCACCCACTTCTTTAGTTAGTTTTTCTAAAAGACGACGGTCGCGCTTCTGCTTTTTAGAACGATGACGATGCGATTTTCTTTTTCGTTTTCTCGAATCTTGCGAAGATCCGGAAGAACTAGTAGATGAAGACGAATCACTACTACTGCTACTGGAGCTTGTAGATCTCGCACGACGATCACGTTTATCCGACTTACTACGTTGCGGTTTCACACCAGACGGACCCGCAATGGGTTCAATAGGAACGCCGCTATCGTTATCCATAGTTAAGTTGTAAGCTTAGTTTTATAGTAAACTAATGATTTAATCACTGACCTAAAAGAAATACCAAAATGTATGTTTCACAGGAACCTAAAAATAGATTCGCAACTGGGAACCAAAATGTTAATCTCAATGAGGGTATTTATTCACTGGCTAATCAAAAATGCAAGAATCTAAAAATAGACTCGTAGCAGTGAACAAAAATGTTAAACTCTTTAAAGGGTAGAAAGCAACGATATAAAACGAATATTAACTACGAACGGTAACACCGTTATTGCAGAAAATCTTAAGAAAAAATGTTTAATGTGCAACTCACGTGAAGATAATTTCACTTAGGTATCCATCCAAGGTAGCCTAGGTGCTAGTAGGCCTAGTTATAACCTTTGGAGCACAAGTTATCTCAACGGAAATTTTAACGCCAATGACGAACATAGGCGCGCAGTCCATCGCCTGCGCCCCCCACTTCTGCCAGGTGAAAAGGTGGGGGTGCGAAAGAGACAGCGCTATAGGGTAGAAAGAGATGCAAAATGCAACGGAAAAGGATATGCCTATCTCATTAATAATAAGCTTCTAATAACGGTCAAGTGGTTTAATATGTGAAATTCTTACACGTCCATCATAGTTTAATCCAAGACCTGGGATCTCTTAATGTTTTGGAAGGATGCCTGTGTGTGTGACAAATATTGACTTGAAATGTTTTTTTTCCTATTTCAGGAATGTAATAATATACCTTCAATTTCTAACGCTACATATTATGCAAATGTAAGTGAAGCAAAATTGACACAGCCAACTTTAGAAAAAAGTGTTGTAAGTAAAAATTATATCAATATTACAAGATGAATTCTTATTAGTGTAAAATACTATACATTGTTTGTCTATACTAATAAGATAAATAATAAAAAACTTTTCAACAAACTAGTTATAATATTGTTAGATGGCCGTCCCCGTTTATGTAAAGCAAAGATTTATAAGAATTAACCCCATATTCATTTTTATGATGCTTGCTTATGACAGTGTATGTTTTTTTAAATAGGTTGATGAAAATGAACCACCCTCTAAACGGCGGAGATTAAATGATGATAAAACTAATATAATGAACTTCAGAGACTACATCTAATACTGTTGAAGTCACAATGCCAATCAATGCCAGTCAATTGATTAGACTTCTAAGTGTGTATTAAAAATGATTGTAAACTTTTATAAATAAGTAACGAATTATACGATTTGAGTACTTACATAATGTTATTTTTTATTTATAGTTTTTTAATCAACAGTATAATAATTTAGTGGGTGCGATTCCAATATCATGGATTCGCTTTTCCTTTTGAGTGAGTGAATGAAAAAAGAAAAAGAGAATAACCCGGTAGGGCAGGCCACACTGTATAAAATATTACACGGTGTATAGTAGGTATGTATCCTATTAAGATGAAACTCTAATCTCAACTACTATAACTTAGTTGAAAAATTGGCTACCTACTTAAATAAATTATTTTAAAAAATAAATGTAGTTTATTTTCTTACCACCAGTTTACTATTATTATTTTCAACTAAAGTTCTGCTGGGCACAAAAAAACAAGTCCCGCAATTTTTCCATAATCGGGGCGGGCCGCACCCAACGACCTCTATGTTACAAAATACATACAAGTCTATGGCCGCACCGCAACGCAATGTATTGCAAAATTCCTTCATTCCTATTATTATTATTTTTTCAGATAAGAGATGTTTTTTTTATCCTTAATATATTAAGTAATATCCTTAACATATTATTTATTATGTATAATAAAGTCGCTCACTTTTGATCGTAGCTTCCTTTATTATTTTATAACGTGTTGTCACCCCACTGAAAGAGACAGCAAACAACCATGACGTCATTCAAGGTCAAATTGTTTAGCTTCAGTCTTTTCTTCATAATGCAATCTCCAGTTTGTATATAAGCTTCTTGTTTTTAGGTTATTTATGGTATCAAAATTAAAAAAAATAAAATGTCACTTCACACCACGTTCTTGTTTTAATCAGAGGTTATGGCCCAGATCGCGCCTAAATATTTCGCAATAAATAGTTTTTCTCAGTATTATCGCTCAGTAAATTCAGTAATAGGTGGTGAACATAAGTTAGTAAGAAAATGCCATCTAACTATTTAGTGAATGTTCCCAAATTGAAGGGGCGAGAAAACTATGCAGAATGGACTTTCGCTGCGGAGAATTTTCTCATCTTAGAGGATATGCTGCATTGCATCAGACCAGTTACTGAGGAGAAACCCGTAGAAGCCGCAGACGACATGAAAACTAAGGCAAAGCTGATTATGACTATCGACAGTACGTTGTTTGTGCATATAAAAGGCGTCCAAACTTCATTGGAGCTGTGGAACAAGCTTAAGGCATTATTTGATGATTCTGGATTTACTCGAAGAATAAGCCTGCTCCGTAATTTAATTTCAATACGCCAAGAAAACTGTGTTTCCATGCAGTCTTACGTCACCCAACTAATAGAAACGGGTCAAAAACTAAGTGGAACCGGATTCAACATAAGTGACGAATGGATCGGGTGTTTGATGCTCGCTGGATTATCTGAAAAGTACATGCCGATGATAATGGCTATCGAACATTCGGGCATCAAAATAACATCAGACGCCATTAAAACAAAACTCATGGACATGGAAACGGAAGTAAGTGGTGAACATCATAATGAAGTTAGCAGCGCATTTGCGAGCGGAAGTGGTGGAACGCAGAAATGGCAACATAAGAAAAATAAAACGTCTATGGCCAGCGTAAAAGGAAGTCAAACGAAACAAAATGTCAACAACAAAAGTCACATTACGTGTTACAGATGTAAACAACCCGGACATTACAAGAATCAATGCCCAAATAAAGACAATACTAATACAAACACGAAAGTACAGCAACGCAAAACAACCAATGCGTTTTGCACGATGTTTTTAAGTTACGAGTTTAGCAAAAATGATTGGTATTTAGATTCTGGTGCGAGTTCACACTTGACAGCCAATGAGCATTGGATTGAGAATGCTTCATATCAGAATCAGAAATATATTTGTGTGGCTAATAATGAAAAAATTAGAGTAAAATGTACCGGCGATGTGACTATTATAACAAAGACTGATCAATATGAATTTGAAGTTCCAGTCAAGGATGTTATGTGTGCTCCAGGATTAACAACGAACCTCTTGTCAGTGAGCCAGTTGATTAAATCTGGAAATAAGGTTCAGTTTACGACAGATCGTTGTGAAATATTCAACAGAAACAATGAATTAGTGGCCATAGCTGTGTTAAACAATGGAATGTACAAGTTACAAGTACCTGATAGTGATGGTAGTGTAGTCGCTAATCTAGCTGCATCAGGCGAAACTTGGCACCGCAGATTGGGTCACGTTAATAGCAAATACTTAAACAAAATGAATATGGCTGTTAATGGCATGAATTTGAAAGAAAAGGTTGATCTGACCAAATCATCATGCACAGTTTGCTGTGAGGGTAAACAGTGCCGTCTACCATTCACACATCAAGGATCAAGAAGCAAGGAATTACTTGAGTTAGTCCATACTGACATCTGTGGACCCATGGAGCAGAATTCCCTTGCGGGCTCCAGGTACTTCATTTTGTTCATAGACGACTACAGCCGTATGATATTTGCTTACTTTATTAAAAATAAAAATGAGGCACTTGAATGTTTTAAAGAATTTAAAGCCAAAGTAGAGAAACAAACAAATAAAAAAATTAAAACATTGAGAAGCGACAACGGTGGTGAGTACTGCAATAAAGACTTTGATGATTTTCTAAAAAATGAAGGTATTGTCCATCAGCGAAGTAACCCATACACGCCTGAGCAAAATGGCTTGTCAGAAAGAAACAATAGGACTATTGTTGAAAAAGCCAGGTGCTTATTATTCGATGCAAACTTGGGTAAAGAACTGCAGAAGCAACCAATACTGCAGTCTACTTACAGAATCGCACTGTTCTTCCTTCGTTGAACAACAAAACACCTTATGAAATATGGACAGGACAAAAGCCCGATATCAGTCACCTTAGAATATTTGGTAGCAGCGTTATGGTCCATGTGGCTAAAGAAAAACGCCAAAAATGGGACAAGAAGGCACAAAAACAGATTCTTATTGGTTATCCTGATGATGTTAAAGGGTATCGAATATACGATCCTATAACACAGCGCATAACAACCAGCAGAGACATCATAGTGATGGAGAATGAGAAGCAGACTTATGTCAGTATACCTATTGATATGAATGCTGAGAACTCGCATTCAGTGGGGGACATAATGGATGCAGATACATCAAGTTCAGATGTAGTAACCCGAAATGAAGAGTCATATGTGGATGAGACGCCTGAACCTTATGATGAGACGCTAGAAGACGTCGATGATGATGACTACATTCCTAGTGACTATGAAGATGCCAAAAACCTGCCTGTACGCCCAAGATCCAAAAGAATCATCAAACCACCAGAACGATATGGATGGACTGCTATGCATGCTCCTGTAGATGTATTTGATGATGCCAATGGTCTCAGCATTGAAGAGGCATTACAAGGAGATGAGAAGGAGCAGTGGTTGTTAGCTGTAAATGAAGAGTTAAAGAGTTTTGAAGACAACAATGCATGGAAGGAAGTGGATAGGCCAAAGTGTGGTGAAACTATAGTGAAGTGCAAGTGGGTGCTGCGTAAGAAAAATGATAATGACAATAATATCAGGTATCGTGCTCGCTTGGTAGCCAAAGGCTTTATGCAGAAACAAAATGTGGACTATTCAGAGACATATTCGCCAGTGGTTAGGCACTCTACACTAAGGCTGTTGTTTGCATTATCTGTGAAACTCGGATTGGATATTACTCACCTAGACGTTACCACAGCATTCTTGAACGGGGACCTTGAGGAGACAGTTTACATGGAGATACCTAAATGCTTGGAAAACTTGCAAAATAATGGAGATAAAGTACTGAAATTAAATAGAGCCATTTATGGGCTGAAGCAATCCTCAAGGGCCTGGTACAAGAAGGTGGACGAATGTCTTGTTAATATTGGCTATAAACGTTCCAAATCCGAACCATGCTTGTATACTAAAAATAATGATGATAAAAGGACAATTGTAACTCTTTATGTTGACGATTTCTTCATATTTACAAATGATACTATTGAATGTAATAATTTGAAAGAGGTACTAGCTTCTAACTTTAAAATTTTATTTTATTTAGGGCAAGTAAAAAATTGTCTGGGTATGACTGTAAATTATAATAAAAAAAAAAGAGGCACAATTACACTTAGCCAGCAGAGTTACATTAAACAGATGTTAAAAAGATTTAATATGACTGAAAGCAATGAAGCTAATACACCTTTAGAAACAAAATTGAATATCAAGTTGATAGACAAATGTGAGAAACAATTACCTTACCAGCAACTCATTGGTGGACTAATGTATTTAGCTATTTTAACTAGACCTGACATAGCTTTCGCAGTAAGTTATTTAAGCCAATTCAATAATTGTTATAATCATGAAACTTGGGCATATGCAAAGCGAATTTTAAGATATCTAAAGAAAACAATAATGTTTGGGTTAAAATACAGTAAATTTGGTAATTCAAAATTAGAAGGGTTTGTTGATGCAGATTGAGGGAATAATAGCATAGATAGGAGGTCATATACAGGTTTATGCTTCATGTTAGCTGGAGGTTTAATTTCTTGGGAGGCAAGGAAACAAAGAACAGTTGCCCTTTCAAGCTGTGAGGCTGAGTATATGGGCTTATCTGATGGTTGTAGAGAGGCTCTTTATTTACAAAATGTACTTAAAGAAATTATTAATGAAACATACACCATTGTATTACATAATGACAATCAAGGAGCAATAAAACTTTCCTCTAATAGCAGCTTTAATAAAAGAACAAAACATATTGATATCAGATATCATTTTTGTAAAGATTGTGTTACAAATAAAAATGTACAATTAAAATATTTGAAAACAGGGGATATGCCCGCTGATCTGCTAACTAAAAGTTTAGGATATAACAAACATTATCATTGTATGAAACTGTTAGGTATACATCCTGTGTAAACTAAGACAAGTTTTTTTTTTTAAATTACAAGTATGACTAAGTTTTGTAGTAAGACTGTTCACTTTCTTAATTAGGTAAGATTGCTTAATTATTTTGATAAGTGGGGGTATTGTGTCTATGGTTAGTTTTTAGGTTATTTATGGTATCAAAATAAAAAAAATAAAATGTCACTTCACACCACGTTCTTGTTTTAATCAGACTGTCGGAAAGATGAAGGTATTGCTGTATTTCAAAAAATATATTGCGTCTCATGCTTGATGCTATAAGATCATTGTGCGTATCACTTTTTACTTCCCAGAAAATTCGCATGTACTTCGGTGTCAAATACCCCGTAAGAAGTAGTATCGCAATGTAGACTCGAATTTCTTCAGCATTCACATTGAGAGTGTGATTTCTTTGTAACGCGTATAAATTGCTCATATCTGTTATAAATTGTATTATGTTTTCACTGTAAAGCAATTCAAAACATTGCACTGCCGACAGTTCCTCCTGAGTGTCAGAGAAAAAAACTTCTTCATCACAATCTCCTTTACCGCAAGAAGTAAAAGTAGTGCTGACATTACTATACCATTTTTTTATAGTGAACTCTTTCTTTTTTGGCGCAGGTACGTCGATTTCTTCCTCTTCTTCTTCCAATCCATGTACTTCTCCAGAAGTAGATGGTCTATTTTGAACTTCAACTTGAGAACGAAGCATGCGACTGGGAAGATGAAGAATATAAGCTTCGTTTTCGTCTCCACTATCTTCGTCTGTCACCACACCATCATCAGGAGGAAATAAAATAATATCGCCCGGGTCTTCCCCGGCGTGTAACTCCTCGGCAATCTCATCCAAGGTCAACCTGTAATACATAAGTAAGCTCTAAAACACTATCACTATAAAGCGGTAAGCTCAAAACAAAACCAAAAGTCTTGTTATTACATAGAAAAAATCTAAGCAATAGACTTACTTTAATGCCCAGTGTCACCCGCAGGTGACACGACATATTCCCTACATCGTAACAAATATGTTCAAAGTTAGTTTTGCCAACAAAAACATTTTAACAATAGCTTATTTATTCACTTATTACATGCAAAAGAAAAATACAAATACTTACGGTCTAGGCATTTTTATTTCACTTTTTATCGCAAGGGGTTACACGAACACAGACTGCAAGAATTTCACGCGAAACATCTGATTGTATTTGACAGATGACATTTGGCTAGTGTGCTCAGTAGTAAAAAAATAGTAGTTTTACTTATTGGCTTTGCAACAATGGTAGTAGAATTTAATAATAAAATCTCCATGTGGTAGAAAAAAACCATTTAACTTCTGTCACCTACAAGTGACACTGGGAATTGAAGAGTTAAATAAATCTAACCGGATATCCTCTTAACAGCGCCACCTATAAGAGTTTACTGTAAAATAATAATTCCAACGGATGTCTGTCATGCAGCGCCATCTTTATTTAATTTGTTAATTATTAAATATCAACAGTCTTACTACAAATCATCCGTTAAAACTGGTTTTAAGTCATGTTTAGTTAAAAACTGTTTTAAATTTAAAAAGGGTTTAAAACAGTGTTTAACATTTTGTACCACAAATAGGTTTTTGGGTAGTGTTTAGCTAAACACCAGTTTTAGATACAAATATTCATTCATTCACTCTCAGTTCATTCATTACATTTCCTAGTACGCAGGTTGCATTCAACACACTGCAGAGTAAATGAACAAAAGCTTCTTGAAATGATGGCTGAATAGTATCTAAACCCAAATCTTTAAAAAAAAGTTGTAATGACAGCAGAATGAGAATAATATATCCCTTAGGATTTGTGTTGAATTTTTTACAGGAGTTTGTAAAGAAAGAGCGCGTTTTCAATTCATTTGTAAAAAGTCGTATTTTGTTGTGTATTGACTGATTTGTTTTCAACATGAATCAAAAAAAGAAAGATCGCTAGGATAATTTGACAAAAAACGAAAAGGTAAATCAAATGGATAACTACCACATAGTCGCCGTATGTGGGGTTTGGAAACGTGATAGCATTGTAATTGTTTATTTTATTTCAGGATATCCTTATACAGCTTATAGAAAGTTCGAAAGACGTGGTAAAACACAGAAACACGGATACCAACACAAACCGTCATAGAGTTGCTGAGTGGAATTTGATTTTACAAAAGTATGTCTAAAATAGTGAACTTGTATTGTTGGTTTGTTGATTAATAAATTAATTGTGTGATCAATAAATTAATTGTTGTGAAATCAATCATCCATAGAGATGGGTCGAGGGCAAAAACAAATACGGCCAAAATGGGCATAAACTTGGCATATTGGGCATAAATGAGTTTACGCCCGAGTAAATGCCCAATTACAGGGCAAAAAATCGTATTACTTAGTATTTTAAAAAAATAAGAAGGATTTTACTTTAAAATAACACAAAGTGTATTTTTTTTTTACAAAAATCATTTAATTAAATAATAACAGCCATAAATAATCACAGTCTTGTTAAATCACAATTGGAAATTCGAATTCTTTGAATCTTAAGTAATTATAGAAATATAGTTTTACAAAATAAATATACTTTTAGTCATCGTAGTCATAATAATTATTAATTTGGTTCAAAAAATTCAGTCATCATAATCATCATCACTCAGGTTTATATTAGATGCATCTACAAATTCTAGTTGTCGGTTAGTTGAAGTTGATGTTGATGGTTGGGAATCATCAGGCGTATTGAATTGAATCGAGTTACATTCATCTTGACTTTCATAATCATCACTTAAAAAATCTTCGATTTCGGTATTGGTCGATTGATCATTAATATTGGACAATTGGATTTTTTTTGATGGATCATTATTATCCTTTAAATTCCAATTGTACGCCAAAGATGTGATTTGAGCTGCTCTTTCTGTTGTAAGGCGATTTCGTTTTGCACTGTGTATAAAACCATGGATGCTAAACGACCGTTCCGTAGCAGCAGATGTGCATGGCGCAGTCAGGATTCGTAGTGCCACTTTACTTAACGGCGAGACACCACAAATTCCTTTCCACCACAATACAGCATCAACAGTCTCTGCAGCTTTCCATGTAAATTCTTTTCCCCAAATACCATCTCTCGCTCTATATTGAGCTAAACCAACCAGACAATCTAAACTTAAATAATTTGCCAGGTTGTGAATAAATTCCATTGCTTCTGAATCTTGATTCTCAGTGAGCTCATGGCCTTTGGCTTTAGGGTTCAGCATATGTGCAGCGTAGTGTATAGGTTTAAGAACTTGTGTAGTTCTATGTTCTACTGCTGTCATTAAACGTTCTTTATCAGAAGTTTCCAGAATAGTTGTTGTAGTGAAAGCAAATAACAATTTCGATAAAATATTCTTGAAGGTCATATAAACTTTGCTCATGTTATAGTTATCACCCTCGAGTTCGAAGATCGCTTGTGTGATTGGTTCCATTATATTAACACATTGTTCAACCATAGTCCAAAAGCCATCGTCGAGAATTGTGCTTTTGACATTTGATGTGGGTTGGCTATGTTCATGCACAGCAAGATTTTGAAGCGCTGCTTTGTTAACTTTTAGACTTTTCAATGCTGCAACATGACTCCCCCATCTAGTTTTACAGGGTAACTTCAAGGTTTCACCATGAATTTCTTTGTCTATCCTAATTTTACTTAAAAGTGCGCTCAGTACCTGACTTTTTTTAATACACTTTATAACCTCTGTCGCAAGATCAATACAAGCTTTGATCACGGGAACTTTCATAGCATCTGCACACAGTAAATTAAGGCTATGCGCTGCGCAATTTAAAGGCACTATCCGGGAAATATTATCTGTTTAAAATTTCAAAAGCCTTTTGCAAATTCCTAGCATTGTCTCCAATTATAACAAAAGTTTTTTTTTCGTTGTAAGTTTTAATAACTTTTTCGATTTCTTTCGATAAATATTCACTTGTGTGTCGATTATCTTCCGTGTTTAGACTCTTGACGAATACAGTTTCCGGTTTACATATTAAAAAATTTATAATTCCTTCATTTCTCACATTGCTCCATCCGTCGCATTGAATATGAAAAAATGGAGACTTTCCTATATCTTCCGACAATTCTTTATACATTTCGTTCTAAAGTTTTTCCAAATACTTTGTTGCCAGAGCCTTTCGAGTAGGTAGCTTAAAATTAAGTTTTTCGAAAAAGCTTTTCCACAGTGGATGATCCACCAAAGATATTGGAACTCCAGAAATAAGTAGGGCTTTAGCAAAATGTTCTACTAAATTTGCATTTTTTTCTGATATTTCAGTGGACCAATAAGGTGTATAACCTTTTTCAAATGCTCCTTTATATTTACTTATTCTAACATAATCTCCAACTTTTAACTTTGTGCCTTTTTTAAACTTACAGTTTTGTCTTTGGTTTTTCACATATCTATCGAATATAAGTTTTTTATTCTTTACACTAATGTCAACAGGTTTACACCCTATAGTTCTATGAATCGAGTTATTGTAATTAAACATAACTTTATCTAGAGTACCATCATTCCATTTGTAGTTACCTTTTAGACTAAATTCTTTAAACAATTTAGATTTGATTGTTCTTATAAGTCTTTCCACAATCGAAGCTTTTTTTGTAGAGTACGTAGAATAATGATTAATTGAAAATAATTTCATTAAATTTCTAAACTTATCATTATAGAATTCAGTTCCTAAATCAGTTTGCAAGTTCTTTGGATGACGAGCTTTCTCTAACAATTTTTTGAACGCATTATAAACTTCAAATTTGTTTTTACTTTTTAACTCGTCAAGTATGTGTAAACGAGACACAATAAAAATTCCATTGTTATGCGACTCTCGGCATTCGTTTGATACCTGACTGATTACGGGCAGTGCCCATGCGTACTTTGAAAAAGTATCTATAACTATAAGAATATATTTAAAATTTGAATTAAGGTGTTTAAGGTTATGTATATCTATTAAATCAGCTTGCCTTAAATCGTCTATATCTTTCATAATCACTTGCCTTCTAGGAAAATTTCTTCTAGCTGTTCTATGTATTTCATTCACTATATCTGTTTTACTCATTTCTTAGGTTTTTTAGTTTGTATCACTTTATCAATTTTTCCTATCACTTCAGTGAGCGTTAGCTCCAGAGAGTTTCAGCCTTACCACAAATCACTTAAACAAAGTTTTAGGCACTGTTTAACAAGATTTTAAGAAAATCCTTACCACAAATCAGTTTTTGGCGCTAAAACACTCTTTTAAACAGTGTTTTAGTTAAACACCCTCCCCCCTATTTTATCTTGTGTTTAACCTCAAAAAATAGACAGATTGACATTTGACAACTTGACTTTCGTTTCGCGGTAAATCAAATTCGTGCTTTCCTATAGAAAATATTATGGATGATTAATTTCACAACAATTGATTTATTGGACTTAATCAACAAAAAAACAAAACAACACACACATTAGACACTATTTTAGACATACTTTTGTAAAATCAAATTCCACTCAGCAACTTTATGACGGTTTGTGTGGAGGATACCAACACAAACCGTGTTTCTGTTTTCTACCACGTCTTTCGAACTTTCTTTAAGCTGTTTATGGATATCCTGAAATAAGATAAACAATTACAATGCTATCATATCACGTTTCCAAACCCCACATACGGCGACTATGTAGTAGTTATTATTATCCATTTGATTTACCTTTTCGTCTTTTGTCCAATTGTCCGAGCGATCTTTGTTTTTTGATTCATGTTGAAAACAAATCAGTCAATACGCAAGACGACTACGACTTTTTACAAATAAATTGAAAACGCGCTCTTTCTTTACAAACTCCTGTAAAAAGTCAAAACAAATCAGATTCTTCTCATTCTTCTCTTCTGTCATTACAACTTTTTTTTAAAGATTTGGGTTTTGTTTCTATTCAGCCATCATTTCAAGAAGCTTTTGTTCATTTACCCTGAAGTGTGTTGAATGCAACCTGCGTACTAGGAAATGTAATGAATGAACTGAGTGAATGAATGAATGTTTGTATCTAAAACTGGTGTTTAGCTAAACACTGCCCAAATACCTATTTGTGGTACAAAATGTTAAACACTGTTCTAAACCCTTTTTAAATTTAAAACAGTTTTTAACTAAACATGATTTAAAACCAGTTTTAACGGATGATTTGTAGTAAGACTGTTTATCTTTTGAAAACAGTTTGAAATAGACGAATCAACATATTCTTTGGTGGCGCTATCGTGTGGATCCACAGGTAATTGAATATTTCTTATTATTTTATTTTTGACATCAAGCGCCCCATCTTTTGTGATACTCAACGCACATTCCGTAAAACTATTGCTCTTTTTTAATCGTTTTATCTTGTTTAAATGCAGACCAAATTTATCAACACTCATCTTCGAATGTTATTTTAAACTGAAAGAAAAAGTATTGTGTTTCTTTTTTTATTCTTTGATGATACCAGAAGGTCAACTACGAAAAACGAAATCCGTCAATACGATTATCGTTTTCCGAATTGCTTACTATGTAACACTTCGGATCCGTCATCGGAAACGAAGCTCATTCTTTGACGTATTCATCGAAAAATGCTACTACGAAACCGCGACTGACAGGCGATAGATCGTATTTTGACGTAATGAGTTTCGGAAATTAACCTCAAATTATACGATAACTCTACACGTATCGTTTCAGAGTACTTTATCCAAAAAACAATGAAATTATGCTTGTTATGTATTTTCTCCTCATTGAAGAAGCAATTTTAGAAGAAAGTATCAAGAAAAGTAGAAGAGAGATTGGATAATTTTCACAAAATGTTGTTAAAATGTTCCTGACTATGATGATGTTAGTTCTTCATGAAACTTACAATATTGAAGCACAAATTGGAGAGTATATCGTCGTGATCGTAGAACAATGGCGTATGTGCATTTTGTCAAACTTTACAGGGCGGCCATTTGAAATATTTTGAACGGTTATTTTTATATAACTTTTTTTGCATATAACCAAGTGCAATACAAATTTGCATGTGTCAATTGTAAAAGGTCTTTTATAGTATGGAATAGGTATCAAAAGCCTATAATTGCTGGTTATTGAGAAAAATCACATACGTCATTTTACTTCGGATAAAAATGTGACTCATGGTAAGATACGACGTTTTTCTGCGGATATTCTAATGTCAGATGATACAAAACGACTATTTTCTATGGACTTTGCATTAAATATTTTGTCGTATTTGAATAATATTTACTGTTATTTTATAAATAAAATTCGGAAACTATTTTTTTATTAACGTATTTTGCATTTTAGTAGTTTCAGATAGTTACAGTAGTATTCAACAATGATTTTAGGTCATACTACAGCTAGACAAACAGGGTAAGCTAATGGATTTCTTAGTCTTATTTATTTATGATTTGATTAAAATATTTACCGTTATAATTTATTTATTTATTAATATTTTGTAGGACTGTGAGTTGTACAATTGGCGGATTTAATGCCTTAGGGCATTCTCGACCAATCATCTACCTGGGAGTGCAGAAAGTTGAATCAGTGGTGGAACAATTTTAATAACTACTGGTTTAATTATATTTTACAGCGGTCCAACGCTTCCATGCTTTTCAATTTTACTTCCTTCCCTCCCGTAATATCGTGATGTGTCATAGGTTTTCTCTATAAATAGGGTATCTAACACAATAATACATTTTTCTCATCTGACAAGTAGTTCCTGAGATAAGCGCTTTCAAACAAACTTTCCAGCTTTAGTATATGTATAAGTAGGTATAGATTAACTTGCTACTTTAAGAAGAAAATCACAATTGTCTTAACGGAAAGTCTCCGTTCCAATGACCTGATAAAAGTAAATCACCCTAGAATCAAAAGCTTTGGTAAAATCTTAAAGATGGTTATAATTTTCTTACATACTTACAACATAAAAATCATATAGTGGTAGGTACGGCATGTCATGAAGAGTAAGACTAAGATAATTTTGAAAACATACAGGATGTCCAAAAAATTTGTTCTCGTAACCATCAATAGGCTCTTTAAGCATATAAAGGCATTAAACTTATAATAAGCCTCTATGATCCTATTACGACAACCATATAAAATAAATAATATACAATAAAGATCTAAACGATCGCTAACCATTAGAAAATTAGTTATAATAACTGAAAACAACCGGTGTTGTACCATGATGGAGGTTACAAAACAGAGTTGGTAACAAATTACTAACAGTCATAAATCCAGTTTCTAAATGAGAAAAATCTTGGCGTTTCGACAAGTAGCTACCAAAGCATTTGTTTTGAAAGCGTTTGCAGTAGATGGGAATATAATTTAGAGTTTTTTTTTAATTTACAGAAAACTTATTATCCCTTACCATAACACTATCTAGTCCTTATGTAATAGTTGACTCAATAACGACGGTATACCTACTTCCTTTGCTTGCGATGCGACCCCATGGTAATTAGGTCTGGGTCTGAGGAAGGAATCCTTGAGAAACCAAGGGTACCTTAACAAATTTTATAAGCACACTTCTTTTCTTACATAATAACAACATTTTCCAGGAAAAAATGTATATTTGTATCGATGATATTAATTTATTTTCTATTACATGACCTGATAACAGAGAGAGGAACTTTAATCTGGATTAAATTGACCTAAAGGTTTGACTGACAGAGATTGCTTTAAGTATTAAGTTCACCTTTGTACAACATTATTTATGCAATAATCTTTTATAAAATAAATTGATTCTTAAGACATTAGGTGATTTCCCGTTGACGACGTGTGAACTGACGATATGTTACTATTATCACGAACTACTAGGTATGTTCAGTACAAAACAAATTATAAAACTGTGAGTAGACATCCTTACAAAAACACAGAAAACATAAGAGGGATTTTTATCAGGCATAAAATTTAACTATTCGTTTTATATTTCGGTGTTCTCCTTGCAGAGTTGGTTAGCAAATACATTACCAAAAACTTTTTTGTACGAGTCAAATAGACAAAATAATATTCTTTTAACTAGTAACGTTTCTTTAAACATGCCATAATATTACAATGAAAATAATTTTTGCTAAAAATATTTACACACTGCCATTTTTTTCAAAGGTACAATGTCGTAAGTTATTCAGTGCTCGAAGAACAAGGATACAAGTGCACTTACGACACTAAAAAACGATAACATATCCACAGTATATTGTCGTATGTGAGCATCCGCCAGCGTCATGTACACAGAAAAATGCAGTATGGCTACATATGTCACGATTATTTATTTATTTTAAAAATAAATAAAAGCAATAACAAAAGCTATATTAAGTACTTATATTGCGTTTAAGCAAAACTTGTTATCTTTTAATCAATTTATTCTAATGCCATAGAAAAGTGACGTATGATAAAAACCGACTGCTGAATTTATTTTCAGCATTTTTGTCTTTTAAACGTGTGTAAAACACATTAAATTGAATTCGAGTCATTTCTTGGAGTTCCTGGTACTTTGCAGGCTACTCCAACGAACAAAGTCACTTGCGCGGATCCGTCGGACGTCCGCATGACATATGCGTACATACGTCGTCTTACTACGGACATTTATCAGAAACGTCATTGTACCTACTGCGTAACTCCGGATCTATTAAGAAAAATATTTTTTTTCTTAATTGGTAATACAATTTTCGGTGTTTATATACCAAAAATGCAATAAAACGATTTTTGGATTTTTGACAAATACGTCGTTGTTCTAAGATCATGACGATATGCCTACTAAAGGATCAAAGTGTTGTGCCAAAACATAGTCCAAATACTTGCTTATCATGTGTGTGTCACTGCTTGACTTCAATTAAGCTTACAAGATTGAACACAAGTAGTGTTCTATCCACACCTAACTAAAGGGAGTTCAGTCAAAGGCCGTGCCAAGACATGGTCCAACACTTGCATAACATGTGTGTCACTGCTAAACTTCAATTAGGTTCACAAGTTTGAATCACAAATAGAAAGAAATATGCCTAACTAAAGAACGTTCAGTCAAAGTGCCGTTCAAAGACATTTATTTATTTATTTTATTTACATAGTCCAACACTTGCATAACATGTGTGTGTCACTGCTAGACTTCAATTAGGTTCACAAGTTTGAGCCACAAATAGAAAGAAATAAAAAATTTCTGTCGAAGTGTCGTTCAAATACATTTATTTATTTTATTTACATAGTCTAAGACTTGCTGAACATATGAGTGTATGTGTGTGGCACTGCTAGACTTCAATTAAGTTCACAAGATTCATTCACAAATGAGAGAATATGCCTACATGGAAGCGGCACAGCTTGACTTGGGTCGTTCAAGTTTAGCGTACCTTAAGAAAAAGTCCAGGATGAAGTTTGTACCTAGTAGACCTAAGACCAATAAACTTGATTATTTATAATGGAACTGTTATTAAAATGACAATAAATTAATAATTTTCAATCAAAATTGCCTTTATTTCCAATACAAAATACAAATCAGCCAAGTACAATTACATTAAGTTCAAAATATATCTAGTGTGTTGTTGCTGCCAGTCCATAACCACTCTGGTCGACTCTAATACAATATATTTATGTAACTACCACAGTCTTTATTAGAATTATAAAATGATATAATAATTAAACTTGATTCCAAAATGTTCAACACATATCAGAAGAGCCTGGGTTAGCATAGTGCTTCTTAGTATGTTTTCTGTCTGAAGTTAGTAGCACTGACACTGACTCATTGTGATTCCACTTAGGGCCCTGAAAATTAAAATTAATTACTTATTTTAAAAACATAAAATGCAGGTTATACTTCAGTAATGATAAACAGTATGTCAATCACTTGTATTTACATTTACTTTGATGGTTGTACATGGAAGTAACTAATAAATAATAAGTACAAACTCAATCTGAGCCCTTTCAGCAAAACCATTACGCTCATTCAACAAATACTAATTAGTAAAAAATTTATTCGTCTAACATCTTAAACAAGAAGACAATACATTGTTATTAACGTTTACTTACCAATATTATATGTATGTTATGTTTTCATACTTTATGTACAAAAAGCAACTTTTTCCACTATTAGGTTACCTAGTTTAGGTTATGTTTATGAGGTAACTTTTAGTTGCATTGAGCATCTTGTTTATTCATCAGCAGGGCCATGCTAATCCTTCACGTCCAGGGAGACGATCCTCACCCCTTTTGTGACGTGCTGTGGGTCTTTATGACCTCATAATCTTCAGGTGTTCTTATGAAGATGTGTCGTACTATTTTTGATGGTTTTTGGTTCACATACTTGGATAACTTGTGTAATTGTTGCAATTACACAGTTACCACGTCAACGGCAATTTACAAACACTGATTAAACTTAGTTTGTGTTCATTTTTGCGAAAATAAAGAACAACAATAAACAATCTTTCTTTATAAAAACAGATGACAGCACAGATTAGTAAGGATGACAGCCCATAGACAAGTCTTTATTTGTAGGTTTGGGATACTGGCTTTTGAGCCAACATTTGCCAAATAAAAGTCATTGATAGATGCATTTATTGGCATTTATCAATTCAAAATCAATCAATTTAGCATTAGGAATGTCAAATAAACTATTATTTAAACATTAGCTTTCTATCAAGGTAGGGAATTATTAATTTTATTAAGATTATCGGTTTTTGGAAATAGTCAGATAAAAAACAACCCTATCATTCGTTCACGATACCGCTCCGAAATATTGTCAGTGGTTGCGATTGAACCACTTCGATCCGAAAGGGTTTCGTAGTAAGCCAAACACTGTCGTATCGTTGAAGCTTCGTTTCGGGATTGCGTATCGCATTTCTTTTTTCGTAGTTGACCTTCAGCTTCTTTTAATTCTTCGATAATGGCAAGAATTTCATTATCATGACTACTATTCCCAGCTTCTCTAGAAGCAACTAATATTTTTTCATCTCTCCTGTTCGGAAAATAGAACTTTCCTATGTAGATAGCCGGGTGGAAAATAGCTTATCCATCCCTAGGGTGGAAAGTAATTTAGTTTTAATTGACATGGCATAGAGTCAAGGCCTGCAGTCAAAGCTTGGACCAAAATTAATTGAGTCACATCATGTAATTAAAATAACAAACATTTCTGCTTAGCTATAAATTGAAAATCATATTGTGTAGGTATCATGTATAATCGTTGATAAAAAAATATAAAATTTCTAATTTTAATTCAATAATTATTAAAATATTTGGCTGCCCGCCATAATGCCAAGATGTTTTTTTTTTAATTTTATATTGTCAGTGTCATTTCAGGAAGTATTCGTCCTAAGCCGTTAAAACTTTTATAAAAAAAAAATATTTTTGGATTCTGTTATTATCTGTGGAAAAAAATCGATCGATATTCTTTACAAAGATTTTAATTATTTGATATTTTCTGCTTTTTTGTACTCTGTTTTCATGTATTCGTGCCGTTATTCTTTCTAATCGTGTTAGATGTTGTTAGTACTGTAAATTAACTGTCATATTTTGTTCAAAACTTGAGTTTTCCTTTCTCGCTGAACTACATAATACGGTGAGGTATTATGTAGTTCAGCGAGAAAGGAAAACTCAAGTCAAGACATCTACAACCACTTTTGTAAATTTAATGTTTTCCTCACAGTCGAAATGAAAAATAGTATGTTTATCTCGGGTGAAAGCACCCATTTCACTCTCGAATTATTGGCGCTCTCACTTCGTTCGAGCGCCAGAAACATCTCGAGTGAAATGGGTCGCTTTCTCCCCTTGTATAACAATCTACTATTAATCGATCAATCAGTTCATTAGGATCATCCCAATAAATTAAGTCGGTATTGGGTTTATATTTCTTTAGTTTTGGTATACTTCCACCACTTTTTAGGGTTCCGTAGCCGAATGGCAAAAAACGGAACCCTTATAGTTTCGTCAAGTCTGTCTGTCTGTCTGTCTGTCTGTCTGTCTGTCTGTCTGTCTGTCTGTCTGTCTGTCTGTCTGTCTGTCTGTCCGTCCGTATGTCACAGCCACTTTATTCTGAAACTATAAGCATCACATAGCTGAAACTTGGTAAGTAGGTGTATTTTGTTCACCGCTTTCCGATTCAGATACAAAAAGTAAGAAAAAATAATATTTAAGGGGGGGCTCCCATACATGAAACTAAAACCTAAAAATTTTTTTTTACTCAAACCTATGCGTGTGGGGTGTCTATGGATAGGTCTTTTAAAATGATGTTGAGGTTTCTAAAACCATTTTTTCTTTAAGTGTAAGGTTTAAGATATAGACGCTTCCAAAGTGGTAAAATGGGCGTCCCCCCCCTCTAACTTTTGAACTATGAAAGTAAAAATTTTGAAAAAAATATATGATGTAGATCTCAACAAAAACTTGCAACGAAAATTGGTTTGAAGGAGATCGAACCAGTAGTTTTTGAGATATTGCACATTTTTATCAACCGCAAATATAACTTTGTCTTTCATACAAACACTATGAAAAACAAAGTTATTTTTGCTGTCGCAATATATTGTGATGTTTTCGTTAAGTGAAAGTAAGTGGACCCTGAATTCAGTTAAGGGTGGCACGGAACCCTCAGTGCGCGGGTCCGACACGCACTTAACCGGTTTTGAAACAAATGTTGAATCTACGAGTTCTGAGAAAAGAGGTTTTATAATTTCACGATACTTTATACTTCTATCCCCTTTTAATTGCCCGTTCGGTTCAAAATCTCTTTTGTGTACATTTGTAAGGGATAACATATGCTTATAAATAAGTTTATCTTTTTCTGTAACAAGAGATAAATTGGGCTTCTTTTTTAATAGTTATTCACTTATACCAGGAGTTAGCTCGAATGATTTGTCATCCAATGTAACATATAATATAGGATTACTATTCGTCGGGTCCTCAGTTTTAGAAAATTTTACAATAGATCTTCCCATCAATAAATTTTTATTTTCATTCCTAATACCAAACGGTACATTAACTCCGATTGTGTTATTAAATAAACTAATTAAATCATCTTTTTGAAGAGAACCTCGCTTGAGTATGTCTATGTTTTCTGATTTGCCATTATCTGTTTCTTGATAAGAATCTTCATATTCTAAATCTGTTGAATCACCATTACCACACTCAGTTTCATCGAGATAAGTAGAACCACACTCAGTATCATCGGAATAAGAAGTTGTTTCTGAATCATTGTTAATTATTTTTTTAGAAATGTGTGTAGGTTGTTTGACACTACTAGACTGGTTTATTAAAGCTGTGATTGGTTCCGAAACAGGTTTTAAGATCTTTTTCATTACAATATCAGTATTATCTTCAGCATTTTTCATATCTCTTATCTTTGATTTTATAGAATCTACAGATTTTATTAGGTGTTCTTTTAAATTTAGATCCATTTTATCTTAGAGGATGCCTCTGCTTGGCACTGAATATAAAATAGAACTGAGTCATGTACAGATGTGACTATTTATAAATATTACTTAGACGCTAGAGAAACAAAAACGTCGAATCCATTTCTATATCTCCCGTTATTTATGGCACAGTCTTTATTAATCACCAGAAATTGATGTTCTGGTTTCCATAAAAGTGAACATAAACTTTTAAACTGCTCCCAAGACATATCACTGTTTACATGTTCAACGTAAATATGTTTTAAATTTTTATCATCCTGCTTAAATATTACTATAAGGTTTGCATTATCTCGTATGAGTTGTTTTGGAACTTTGGAATAAGTTTGGGACAAGTAAAAACAGTCTATTTGCTTATGACGCCCCATACAATAATAGTCTCGTATGTTAGACTGGTTTTCACATATCACGTCATCAAATATAATTACAGAATTAGGTAAAGCTTCATCAGGATGCAAGACATCGTTATTATTATATATATGAAAAAATTCACTTCTGGAATTTTATCGAGTATATGACTCAATAAGCGATATTTTGGCTGAAATGTGGTCTTACAGAAAAGGTATATGTTTTTAAACCGAAGCCCATTTTTATGTAGCAATAGGTTTATCATAACATTTGTTTTACCACAGTTAGATGGTCCACATATTATGCATCGAATAGTATTTGGCAGAAGTGCACTATGTTTTATAAGCGTCTTAGACTCTGAGTCAACGGGTACGTCTGAAATTTCCAAAGCTAATGGATGCTTAATCAATTTCATGTTGACATCTGAAGGTTGATCCACGAACGTGGTGTATTTATACCGATCTCATTTGAACTCGTATGAAATAAAAAAGTGAAGATGATTAATATATTTTATTTATCTGTTCTAAAACCAGTACATGTTAACATTATTATTGGTACCTAAGTAACTAGTAATACATATCAATAATACTTAGAACTAAATATTATAACTTAGGAGTATTTTTTACAATAACGAATCGCAATGCCCCCACGGTAATGTATTGACTTGATTTTTCATGATTTGTCTCTTATCATCTTCTCTGTTTAAAACTAGTTTCTCTATATTTTGAGAATATATAACATGCTTCATAGATCTTATTAAATTCAATTTGAGTCTTACGTTCAAGTTATCTCTTAAAGTATGTTTATATTGACTTGGTTTAATACGTTTTGTAATATGTTTGGAAACACCTTTAGCTTTTTTTATTTGACACTTCTTACTCTGAATACAGTATAATTTTGCTCTTAATCCTATGAAATCTTTTATTACATCACCTCCCATTTCATCCTTGAATAAACCAGGAATTTTAGCGTTAATCTTTGGTATACTATATATATTGTCATCCTCAAAATTACTAGTGTCAAATTCTGACATATGAGATTTAATGTCTTCATAAAAATCATTTGTATTTATAGTATACAAGAGACTATCAGTATCGGTATAGCATAATTTTGCTTTACTTCCAAACTTATTTTTAATAAAATTATAATGAAAGTTGTAAAGGTGTTGTTTTGCATATTCGAGAACAGAAAATCCTATATATATTGGTCTATCTTATACAACTTTTTCCTTTTTAAGTTGTATAGCAACAAAATTCTTTGAAAATATACTAATACTATGTAAATTAGGTCTTGCAATCAGTTGTTCAGCTCCAAGTTTTTTATTAGTGCTGTTATTAACATCTCTCCAAGATGTTATCAGTTTTACATCGACTTGCTTTCTTCTATTTTCTATTGTTTTTCCGAAAATTGCATTGTTTAGTAATTTAAAGAAATCTTTTTCAAATGTAGATTTGGAAGCTTGACGCAACCGAGTATTTAATTGAATGTATTTTGCTAGAAAATTGTCTTGACGAAATTGTACAATACGATGTATTTTGCTCAATACTAGACCATTCTTTATACACTGTTTCAAGTGTACATAATGAATCACGTATTCAAACTTATTATATAAACTTGCGATTAACTTCTTTGTTTTCCCTCCAGGCGGAACAAACTTTTCAGGAGCAAATGGAAGATCACTATGTTTTTCGTGCAAATGATCTGGATAAATTAAATCTACTTCTAATATATATCCAAGCTCAGAATCGTCTGATACATCCTCAACATTGAATTTTCTTACTTCATTCTCTGTCATAAATCTAAAATCTGATATAGGTAATTTTTGTAACATTGCATAGCCATATAAGTTATTGCAATCAAGGTAAATAAGATAATTAGAAGGCTTAGAATTATCATATTCGGAAAGATATTTGTTGTTTGCTTTTGCATACCTTAAAGAGCACTGAGCCAATCCACCTCGGATACCTTTTTCCAACAATTGATAAATTTCTATATCACTAATCAAGTCTAACTCTACACCAGTATGCAAAAGCATTGCATCCCAGCTGAGGCCGGGAGATGTAACATAAAACACGGGATCTAACTTATAATAATGCAGACTACTCATTCTAAATTTTTCAAAGATGTCGCATAATAATAAAACGTCAACTTTGAGATATAAATCTGTGTATGCTGCAAGAGAATGAATATTAAAAGCGTTCCATATTGTTTGCGCTCTTAAATATTCCTTATCAGTAATGTGTTCACCTGTAAGACTGTTAAAAAAATTACTTTGAGGAGGAATACAGTTCTCATTAAATTTAGACCACGAATCCATGTAATCGTAGGGATAAATCCCTTTCTCCCGAACCAAATCAAAGTGTTCTTTATTGCTAAACTCTTTAGACAAATGATGAAAATCTTCTTCATCAAGACTTTTACTTAACAAATCTAAACTAGTCCCGAGAAATTGAAAAGAATCTAAGAATTTTATCTGCATAGACCTTGAACGATGAACGTTGTAATATTTTGTAATAGTTAAGTATTTCTCTTTTGTTTTAGGTATTATTTTTATATCGCCAGGATATTTAGTTAACTCTTTAATAAATAAGTGAGAATCATAGTTAGTAAGGTTATGAAATATTACAGGTATGAATGATTCGGTTTTAAACAACAAATTACACTTGGAATGAGCAGCTCCTCTATATTGAGAAGTAACATGATCATGGTCGCGAACTTTATCTTCACTAGACAGCCGACCGTGACAAATATGACAAGTACTCGCATTTCGATATTCATTCTCTTGTTGTTTACTAAGCGGCTTCATTTCTTTATTACTGTTTAGTATTTTATCTATCATAAGTGAATCTTTTATTAAGTTTTTTTATAAAAACACTAACACAGTCTGGACCTCTGTATGAGACAAATTTATTTAAAGTGGAGTCATATGAACAACAGATATAATAGGCGAAACATGACGGCTTATGAATTTTATAATTTTTTATATTCTGAGAACTGCTTTCAGAGCAATTAAATAACAAACTTTCAAAATCTGCATAAATGACAAACTTATGTTTTTGTTGCTTGCTAACATTGTTAAAACAAAGTTTTGTGTTTGGTTGTGGTAACACAGTCAAAACTTTTGAACAGTTATGCGATTCATGTTTCAGCTTTGACACAAAAAATTGCAGACAGTTTTCACAGAAATAAGATTTACTATGATGGCGAGTCACCTGTTTGTGAACGAGTCTCTCAAGATCTTTTATTAAACAACTAGCTTTTGCCCGCGACTTCGTGACTTCTTTCTCCCGTTTTTTACACATTTACCACTATATCTTTGCTCCTATTGGTCGTAGCGTGATGTAATAGCCTATAGCCTTCCTCGATAACTGGACTATCCAACACAAAAAGAATTATTCAATTCGAACCAGTAGTTTCGGAGATTAGCGCGTTCAAACAAACAAACTCTTCAGCTTTATAATATTATAGTATAGATTACTCGTGGATAATGTCGCTTTCGAATGGTGAAAGAATTTTCAAAATCGGTCCAGTAGTTTATGAGCCTATTCATTACAATCAAACAAACAAACAAAGTTTTCCTCTTTATAATATTAGTGTAGACCAGTAGTTTATGAGCCTATTCATTACAATCAAACAAACAAACAAAGTTTTCCTCTTTATAATATTAGTGTAGATTGGTTGATTTTTTACACCTTGTGTCCGAAAAACCCTAATATCTTACGGAACACTTTTTTCGTTCAAAATTAAATATATCCTATATTTCTCGTGGATAACGTAGCTTTTGAATGGTGAAAGAATTTTCAAAATCGGTCCAGTAGTTTATGAGCCTATTCATTACAATCAAACAAACAAACAAACAAACAAAGTTTTCCTCTTTATAATATTAGTGTAGATAGTGACCTCGCTTTTCTTTTTCTATGTATAGTAAATTTATGTGATTATTTTTTCTCTCATTTGTTTTATACAGAGGACCAGTTATGTGGTTTTTGTTATCAACACCGTATACATTGATACTAATTGTAGAATTAAGTTTTTCGAAAAATTTTATATCATTAGATGAAGGTGGGAACTCCATACCCTGTGTATTCAGCACAGACGCGTAAAATGGATAAGAACTGGGCCTGTTAACATTTTTCTTACAAGGGAACAAAGCTGCCACGACACTCCATAAAAAACAGTACTCATCGTTATTCTTAATATTCAGACAACTTTTAGTATTTCTTATAACGCTTGGTAACTCAATATACGTACCACCTCTTAATCAGTCAGGTATCAAACGAATGCCGAGAGTCGCATAACAATGGAATTTTTATTGTGTCTCGTTTACACATACTTGACGAGTTAAGGGAGAATACTTATTTATATTAATCTCAAGATGAGCTGGCGATCTAAATGACCACCCAGACTCACAGTGTTCAAATTCAATTAGTTTGTCTTTTAATACATTGCAAACTTTTAATAACATTTCATTTAGATCGGTGTTACGAAAAACTATCTCATACTTAGTATTAAATGACTTCATCTCTTGCCAATCTGATTTAGTAAGAACAAAGTTTGCAAACAGTTCAAAATTAATTTTTAATGAGTCATACGCTTTTAGCGAACGTTGTATTAATTGAATAATGTCTTTAGTAACATCATACAAAAACTCTTCCGGGGCTAAATATTCTTTATTTTGGAGCGGATTAATTTTGTAAGTGATAATTCTATTTTTAAAGGCAGTTGCAATTATATCTACGTTTTCTAACTCAGTTTTCAGGATACAGTTTTTCTTATGCAAATTAGTTCTCAAGTGATATTTGTAACTATTTCTGTTTAGATTTATATTGCATTTATCACAGTGGAAACTGTTATTAGTGTTCCGCTCTGAAAGGAGAAGAAAAAGTATTTTTTAATATTAGTTAGTATATTTTATTATAAGTCTAAAGTAACAATATCATAATATGACGGTTGGAATATATGTTTATAACACGATATAATATTACTTACAATATTTAAGAGTAAATATAGGATTAACAGAGTACGAAATATTGAAACAAAACGTTAAACCAAATCAGGAATGGTTTGTGCCTACAAAATTAATAGGAACGTCTTTGAAGTCATTTTTAGTTTCTTTTAGAAACTGTACCAAATGATGCCAACCTCTTGTGGTGTCATCACTTTTAGTTTTCAATGTTAAAATGGATTTGCGCAATCTCTGTTTTGGTGGAACGTTTTCCAACTCATTACACTTATATATTTTTAAATCTATGTAATGGGTACCCCGTTGATCATTTTTATATTGTTTAGTATACCCATTAGCTACCCTACGATAAATGTAAGAGCTTAACTCCTCATTACCGTAGTTAGATTCTCGGGGCTCATCACTGTCACTACCCAGCAAATCACGCGCCGTTGTCCGCTTAATTTTTTTCTCCTTCGGTGATTTGGATTTGGTACTGAAACAAGTAAAAACAAAAATATAATCGATTTATTAATTACTGTAATTAAAATGGAAATTGAAATAATTAAATAACTAAGTTTTTGAAATCTGTAAGACTTGATTATCTTTTACATCAATATATAGTATACACATTTCATCATAAAACATACGTGAGGTTATGTTAGATTTAATTTATTATGTTCTAATGTAAAGTCAGTGGAACTGCAAGACATCTTAAAAGGTGACTAAGATAACTTAGAATAATGCCTAGGACCATTAAAACAGCTAATAAATCAGTTCACAGCTTACCTTTTTTTATTAATCTTGTCGTCAGTTTTTTTATTGGACTTTGCTCTAGACTCCTCATATTTGACTCTGAAATTAGAAAAAGGTAATAAATAATTAGTTAAAAAGGCATTAAAAACACATCAATTATTTACCATAATTCAAGCAAATAAATGAATCTGAATCTGATTAAACACAATAAGCAAAGGTGTATTGTTGTTAACACTATACAGTACCTAGGAAAATAAGTGATAAGAATAGATATATACCTTTTAGAATCTTCTTTAGCCGGAATATTAGTTTTCCTCTTGTTTCTTTTTGGTTTATCTTCATGAAGGAGGGGGACAATAGGAGTACAGTGAGATGGACCGGGCTCTGGAGTGACGATACGCTGCTCGCGAACCGGCGACACATGCACTAGTGACGGAGCACTTGACGAACTCGAAGAACTGCTTGATGATGATGAGGAATCGTAGTCCTCGTCAGACAATATATTGGTCTTAGACCTAAAAGAAAACATTTAATATTAGTTATAAAATAGTAATGAAAGCTTTTACCGAGTACTGTGGACCCTGGCCAGAAGTGTCCATTCGACTTTGTATTTGTTTATTTAAATATTGACTTACTCTAGCTGTGCAGATACTAATGATTTAAAGTTATATTAAACTGAGTACTGCAGACCCTGAGTTTATAAGTATCTATCCAACCTTGTATTAGTTCATTTGAATATTGACTTACTCTGGCTTTACAATACCCAGTAAATGAATACAATGAAAAGGGTACTTACATTGTAGTGTTCTTTTTTAAAAACTTATTGACACTTTAAATTCAAAACTCATGTTTGTGTACAACTGTAAACCTTACTCGGACAACTAAAAAATCAGACTATCAAGATATCGCCGCTTCTCACAAAAAGTATACAAAAACGAAATTTTTGCGAAATCGAGTTATATATACAGAAATACTCAGGATCACCTAATGTTTCTCTTCAATAGTGACTAAAAAGACTACTTCGCAAAATCGCCGCTAGGGGATCTAATGTTTAGTTTTGAATTGGCGTGATTTTGCATCTTTTTCGCACAAAAAGAAATCATTTTTCAGTTTAGACAAAGCATCCCTAGAATCAACGTAGTATTTTCTCATAAAAAGTAAAAAATAACGAAATTACAACCTAAAGGTAAGTTATAATTCTCTTTAATACTATATTATATCGTATTTGAATAGTATTTGTGATAAAAGTGGCCTCACATTTAGCCAAATCTTTTCAGAAAGACAATACATACTAAAAATTATGCAGTTTTTACGATAAAATATTGAACTAATAAACTGTATTATTTATGAATTGTTTAGTTTTGACGAAAAAAATATCTGGAAATAGAAGATACTTTTTTAAATTGTATAGTTTAAAAATGGTAAAGATGACAAATCTAATAAGACTATTTCGAAATTACTTCCATTGGAGTTAGGCCATGGAGAAGGAGTAGATCACATCCTGGCCCAGAGCGAATGGTCTGTAGAATGATCTTAAGTACTTGTTGCTAGGCACTGAGGCCCAATGAAACTGCACTGATTTAATTTACTCACTGTTACTATGGATTTATTGTTGAGCACTTTTATAACCCAACCACTGTACTGTATACGACCGTCCAGTAGTATGGGTCGCCTAGTTGTTTTAGGCACTTTTGCTTTATTGCGTCCATTGAGCTTTTGAAGTATAGTACCAACAATAGGTCGAAGCGATGAAGAATGCCTTTCTTCGCGCAGTCTATTTCTTGAGGAAACGAGTCTTGTTGTCCTCGTCGCAGCCCGAGATTCGTTGCCTTCTCATATGGTCGTGGCTGAATGCAGTGTTCTTCTTGCGGCAACAGTCCACGAACTGCAGTACTCTTGCCCTGGATCCAATCGGCTGATGTCAGGCTGTGCTGTATCCCCTTTTTTCTGTTCTTCAGTGATAACCTATAGCAGTTCGGTTGCGATGTCATCGCTGCTTTCTTCTGGGCGTGGCCAGTCTCGCCTAGGCTTCTCTAGAAATGACTCCAATCCATGGATCTTATTTTGACGTTGGCATCAGTTAAGTTCTGGTAAGTTGCAGGAACGTCTGTTAAGCTCGCTTCTTGGGTGGTCTCGCCGAGCCGGTGTGCTACAAGGGTGTGTAGCGTCGACTTCCGTTTCTCAGCCAACAAAAGTAAAATTGTCTGCAAGTCACTCCAGTAGACAGTGTCATTGATGCGAAGTCAGTGTTCTTGCTCGATGGCCTTCGCAAACCTTGTTTCAATCAATGCTGCTTGTAGCTCCAATCTGGGACCTTCGCGCGTGATGCCACCAGTACTTCTTCTATTTCCTTGTTGCTGTAGGTGAGCCTCCAATGCGCAACCGTCGCGTAGGGTTCTTCCCTCGCGTCGCAGAAGATGTATCTCGCAACGTTGCACTTCTCTTCCCACGTTTTAGCATCGAGAAAGCCGCAGTTTTTAATCTATTTTAGACTTGTGATCCAGCCCTTGGATTCCATGACGGGATCTTCTGGACTTGGTTCGTCCTATCCAGTATGTAGAGTGATCTTAGCTGCTATGCTATAGCAGCTCAGAAGTTCCAGCGGGTCGTAGCTCTGTTTTAATATTTTGATAGACACTTTCTGTCAAGAAGAAAGTAAAAATCTCAGAGATTATATTTTTATTACTCGGAAAAACTTAAAAATTGTTGTTTTATTAAAAGCATAATAGTGTGCCGTGATGTTAAACGTCAAAAAATTTTAGTCATACCTAGTAATAATGTTTAATTCTTTATTTTGTAGAAGATTTTAATAATTTACAGGTTTAATGTTAAATGTTATGTTACATTGTTGCTTTTTTTTCATTTAAAAACGACATCTTTTTTATGTTTTCTTCATAAATAAACTATCACTTAACTAAATTATGAGCAGATTTTTCTCAAAAAGTAGCTAATGTCAAAACAAGTATTTTTAAAGATTTTTTTTCATATATACGTTTTCTTAATATTATCCAATAAAATATTATTTTGAAAGATAAAGGATTGAATTATTTTTAAATAAAAAAAATCTACTTCTTAACTTTATAAATGACGCTTTTATTAATTGTTAAACTTTCAAAACGCTCTCCTCTAAAGTTTGGTATTTTTGAGATTGTACACTTTTTTAGCGAAGCGGCGATATATTTATAGACTCTTCCTTTACCTGTGTTCTTTTTAGTATACGTACACGAAGCCGCAATCGCTGGCTCAGCATTAATACCAAATATATCCCACATCCGATATCAATGTAACGATTACGGTTCGATGTATGTTTGTGTTAAAATATCAATTGTCTGTGGACGGAATCAATTGAATTTCCACCTTCATGGGTAGAACATAGAAATCCAAATTACTTGTACCACCTGTCTTGTAAAAAATCATTCAAAAAGTTTCTTGCTAAGGTAAATATCATCGAAGTGGTTATTTCGGTTATTTGGTTATATCAGGGAAGAGCGAACACACAAGAGCAGCGCCTCTAAAGAGGCGCTCTGGTGTGCTTTTTTCGCTCTTCCTGGATCTGGTTTGCCGGAGTACTCGAGTACCTGAGAACTCTAGACTCAAACCCCAGATCCTTTCACAGGGAACCGTGAGCCAGCTTTCCCAATTTTATACTACTTATTTTCTATAGGAAAGCACGAATTTGATTTACCGCGAAACGAAAGTCAAGTTGTCAAATGTCAATCTGTCAATTTTTTGAGGTTAAACACTAGATAAAATAGGGGGGAGGGTGTTTAACTAAAACACTGTTTAAAAGAGTGTTTTAGCGCCAAAAACTGATTTGTGGTAAGGATTTTCTTAAAATCTTGTTAAACAGTGCCTAAAACTTTGTTTAAGTGATTTGTGGTAAGGCTGTATATCTTTACGGATTTCCGGCTAGCAGCGACACCTATAAATTATGTTTGTAAAAGTACTAGGAAATATTCTAATATCGAGCCCTGACCGCCGACTTATCGTAAGCGACATTTTTACGAAAAGTGCTTTTTTATCGCAAATCCATTGTAATCAGTCAGGTATCAAACGAATGCCGAGAGTCGCATAACAATGGAATTTTTATTGTGTCTCGTTTACACATACTTGACGAGTTAAACTACAACGGACTAGGCCACATTAACAGTTCCCGCCAAACAAAACCGTTACAAAGTTACAGCAAAAGTAACATTTGTCGTAAGCATCAGTAATTTTCAAAAATTATAGTAACCGACAGTGTCAAATGTGATTGTATGTAATTTACCTGGTTAAAAATTGTATCGTAAGCTCCTGCACTTGTTATCGCAACCGACATAGTACATTGAAATCACGCCGAAACGTAAAGAAAATCATGTCTCTACAAGTCATTCCGGTGAAGAATGTGGCGTGAGAGCAGCATCTCTCTGCATTGTTTTCGCTGTTTAATTATAATTACCTGTTTATAACGACTATAGATTGCAACAACGTCTCAAATTTGTACAAGATGTATGTTGCGCACTTAAAAGCGAATAAACTTCAGTCCGAAATATTGTCAAAAAGAGTATTTCGCCATATTTTCAAAATGTATTTTAATATTGGATTATATTTGCCCAAAAAAGATAAATGCAAGAGCTACCCTACACTGAAGACATCCCGGACATCAGCCTCTACGAGATTAGGATGGCCCTAAAACAGCTTAAAAACATCAAGGCACCTGGCGAGGACGGAATCATAGCAGAGCTTCTGAAAGCGTGTGGAACACCGGTACTCAAAGTCCTTCAGAAACTCTTTAGTTCCGTGCTGCTAGAGGGCATCACACTTGAGGCATGGAACAAAAGTGTGGTGGTGTTGTTCTTTAAAAAGGAGACAAAACCTTATTGAAGAACTATAGACCCATCTCACTCCTGAGCCATGTCTACAAGCTGTTCTCAAGGGTCATCATGAATCGTCTCGCACGTAGGTTTGATGACTTCCAGCCTCCCGAACAAGCCGGATTCCAAAAAGAGTATAGTACCATAGACCACATCCATACGCTTAGGCAAATTATACAGAAGTCAGAGGAGTATAATATGCCTCTATGCTTAGCGTTTGTGGACTATGAGAAGGCCTTTGATTCGATCGAAACTCGGGCGGTGCTTCGGTCTCTTCAGCAGTGTCACATAGACTATAGGTATATAGAGGTGTTAAAGTGTCTTTATAACAACGCCACCATGTCGGTCCGAGTACAGGAACAGAATACGAGGGCGATTCCACTGCGAAGAGGTGTAAGACAGGGAGATGTTATATCTCCGAAACTGTTTACAGCGGCATTGGAAGACGCCTTCAAGCTCCTGGAATGGGAAGGATTCGGCATCAACGTCAATGGCGAATACATCACACATCTCCGGTTTGCCGATGATATAGTCGTTGTGGCAAAGACGCTGGACGATCTTGGCACTATGCCGAGTATCCCAACAAGTGGGTCTTAAAATGAACATGGAAAAGACAAAAAATATGTCGAGTTCCCGTGTTGTACCCACTCCGGTATCTGTTGGGAACTCAACTCTCGAAGTTGTCGACGCGTACGTCTACCTTGGACAAGTGATCCCATTAGGTAGGTCCAACTTTGAGAAAGAGGTCAATAGAAGAATCCGGCTCGGCTGGGCAGCGTTCGGGAAACTGCGCAAGAGCGTCTTCTCATCTCAACTACCTCAGTGTCTGAAGACGTAAGTCTTCAACCAGTGTGTGTTACCGGTGATGACATACGGATCAGAAACGTGGTCTCTATCCATGGGCTTCATAAAGAATCTCAAAATCACACAACGAGCGATGGAGAGGGCTATGCTCGGTGTTTCTCTACGAGATCGAATCAGAAATGAGGAGATACGTAGAAGAACTAAAGTTACGGACATAGCCCTACGAATCAGTAAGCTCAAGTGGCAGTGGGCAGGGCACATAGCGCGTAGAACTGATGGCAGATGGAGCAGAAAAGTTATAGATTGGAGACCCTTCGACCAAAAGCGCAGCGTAGGACGTCCACCGACAAGATGGACAGACGACCTTGTAAAGATCGCAGGATCGCACTGGATGCAGAGCGCTCACAACCGGTCGTTGTGGAAAGCCGTGGGGGAGGCATGTTCAGCAGTGGACGTCCTTTGGCTGATGATGATGAAGATAAAAATTTCCAAATTTGAAATAAAAAACTTTAATTGAAAATTGTTTCCTGTCATTTGCGCTTCATTTTCACGCAGATAAAATTTATCGTAGGGGTATCGTAAGCGCCAGAAGGATGAATAATTTGTTTTGGAATGGCGGGCAAAAACATTGTAAGTGACAAAAAACCTTCATAAACCAGACTTTAACAAAAAATTCTTCCCCTAATACATTAATCTTCAAAAAATATTAACATATGTTAAATTTCTACTTACCCGCACCGTTATAGGCAAAGATATTCTGAAAAAACCTCCTCCTGTAAAGTTTGGTTTTTGTCGCTTACAATAAGACGGCGGTCATGGCTCGATATGAAGGGATATCCGCTTAGCAGCGCCATCTGTAATACTTTGTTTCTTAGTATAAAAGCGCATGCATGCAAGCTAGAAATAGTTCAGTGACCATCAGTATTCATTGAGAGTTCATTGCGTGTCCATTAGAGTTTAGTGTTCGTTAGTTTATTGTGAAATATCAAGAAATATATTCCTTTTATGTGACTTTGTGAGTTTCTTTGTGCATCGGGCTTAACAAGTCAGTGCGTGGGATAGAAGGGCATGTGTAAATGCTGTTCGAAAAATACCAGCGTCCACCATGAGCCGACGACGTGTACGGATTTTTCATCGGCAGAAGAAGATACTGTATCATAATGTTACGGTAAAATATACCGGAGGAGCTGATCAAACCGAAGATGGAGGCAACGCCACAAGGAAATACCAGGCAACAAGTAAAACCCAGCCACCGCTGGGCCATGGCATGGCTATAGCAGGGTTATGGACCCAAAGCGAACTTCACAAGGATATATAAGGTACGAAAACATATTATTCTCAGAATCAGAAACATTTACTTGCTTTAAACATGGTGTTACATTATTCTTAAAACCTTTTTGTAGATGTCAGGCAAATCAATATTGAATTGATTAATTATGTTTTACAACTCCAAATTAAAACACAGTAGCACAAATAATTTCTTTATTCATATAATTATTCCATTGCTTGAAAAGTAGCTGGTCAGGAGCAGTGCATGTAATTTTGTTTTAAACAATGGTGATAGAACTTAAAAACTATTTTTGCATTTCAACTGTTTATGAAATTTAAGCAAAGATAATTAATATCACAAATCAATTTAACACAAACTCAAATAACAAGAAAATCTTTACCTTTTCTAAAGAAAAAAAAACACAAAACTTTGTAAGCTTTTATGTGATAAAAATTTTAATACTATTTCTGTTCACACATGGTACAATCGGCTGGAGTCTCTGCAGCAATCTTCGGTTTGGAAAGGATGATGCTGTCCCACTACATCACCGTCAGCCTGGAACGCGTTTCTGTAGTTTGGAGACTAATAAGACTTCAACTTCAGGAAGAGCACAAGCTTCATGACTTCATGGCAATCTCTAAGCAAATAGATTAAAGGTACTGAACATTATTATAAGAAATGGTTTTTTAAACAAAATGATTTCACTAGTAGGGACTTTCACTTTCACTAGTAGCTTATAGACAAATTGGTTAAACCTTAAAGTGTTAAAAGCATAATATTAACGATATATCATTTTTGCTTAATACGAGTTCTACTAAGAAATAAATTTAAATAGTAGTCTTAATAATAATTAATTTAATTTTTTGATTAATATGCTAGACCTTACAATGTGTTAAAAGAATGATGTTAATTTTAGAAAATTTTTGCTAAATAAGCGTTCTAAGAAAGAAATAGGTATAGAAAGTGTTACATAATAAATTTTCTAGTTCATTTAAATTAATTAGTATAAAAGTAGTGTCGATATAACTTTCAGTTAACAAGATTAATAAGATAACTTTTCTGGTGACAATCATGTTAAAAAAATATTGAATTCAGTTTTTTTAAGTTTTAAAAAATAGTTCATTATAATAAAACGAATTTAGGAAATAATGATATTATAACAAAATAAGATAATAATATTCTATTATAGTACAATATAATGTTATCAAATTATGATCTGTGTAATTAAATTATGGGTGTGTTCCCTATGCCAAAACGGGTGTGTTCCCAAAAACTTATGGGTGTGTTCCTTATGAAAGAACCAAAAGCTAATGGGTGTGTTCCCTATAGTTACAAAGATAGGGTGTGTTTCCTATAATAACGAAGATGGGTGTGTTTCTTATGTTTAAACGGGTGTGGGCCCTAAAACCAATGGGTCTGTTCCCTTAAGTAAAATAATCAGTTATTGTTTGTGCTTAATGTTATTAATTATTTTCTAAAAGTATAAGAAAAATATTGTTTATTGTTAATAATTGATAGTATTTGTAATTGTTATAAATACAACCACTTTACGAGGGCGTAAATAGTTGTCAGGAAAGGCCGAGTGATAGGACATAAAATATTTATATGATATATTGTAACACTTAAACCTCTAATGTTATTTATTATTCAGTGAGATGCAATGTTATAAAAGATATTAGCTTTAATAGGATATCCGGTTGATAGTAGCGCCATCTATTCTTTCTCTTTAAATTATTAAATAAATCTAACCGGATATCCTCTTAACAGCGCCACCTATAAGAGTTTACTGTAAAATAATAATTTCAACGGATGTCTGTCATGCAGCGCCATCTTTATTTAATTTGTTAATTATTAAATATCATATCTTTACGGATTTCCGGCTAGCAGCGACACCTATAAATTATGTTTGTTAAAGTACTAGGAAATATTCTAATATGAAGGGATATCCGCTTAGCAGCGCCATCTGTAATACTTTGTTTCTTAGTATAAAAGCGCATGCAAGCTAGAAATAGTTCAGTGACCATCAGTATTCATTGAGAGTTCATTGCGTGTCCATTAGAGTTTAGTGTTCGTTAGTTTATTGTGAAATATCAAGAAATATATTCCTTTTATGTGACTTTGTGAGTTTCTTTGTGCATCGGGCTTAACAATATTTAATGTCTTTTATGATGCCTGCTTCATGCAGTTCTTCGATTATTGCATAAATTTCATCATGCACTCCAGTGTTACTAGCTGCCCATGATCCAAGTAGCAATTTTAATCTTTCCACTAACTCGTTTGGATCATCCCAATAAACCAAATCTGTATCTTTCTTAACTTCTTTTAAAATATCAATTCCTTCACCTCGTGGAACACTTTCAACACTGCTTGTATGACTTCTAGAGAACTTAAACAACGGTTTGATTACATGCATGTATTAAAATCCTTTGTTACTGTTTAATGGTTTGGATGGATCGCAACTACGTTTGTGTGCATTAGTATCCATGAGTATCAATTTATAATTTAGCAAGTCCTCCTCTGTTATAACATCTAAATTTGGTGTTTTTTATACAACAATTCTTTGATGCCAGGAGTTTTTTTTAAGCTTCGGTTTCCAATTTTCACAATACGATCATCGTCATAAACACCGCTATTGCCGAGCATAAGTTTTCCCTTTACATTTCTTACACCATAAGGTATATTTCCTTTCATTACTTCAGAGGACATCGACCACGATAAAGTATCATTGTTAATGCTTGGTGATGACTGAAGAGATTTAAATGAGTTTTCATGATCATTCTGATCCTCACATGATGATGTGGTGAGGGTGTCGTTAGATGTCTTACAAACATCTGCATTTTCTTCATTATCTGAATTTCTTTCATCGTCAACCGCTGATTTAAAGTAATTAAAATCCTCTGCAGAAGTATTTGACGACTCGCTTTCCGAATGTCTACTTTTTATTACTAATTTATTCTGCTCTTCGTTTTCGCCAATTTTATTAGTTAACTAGATGACCCGGTGAACTTCGTACCACTTACTTAGATTTATGTGAAATGTAGTTAAAACTTAAGCCGAACAAAACGAATTAATATGACAAAACTACAGAAAATTCAAGTAAAGCACAAATTGATATAAAAACGGAAATTCGTCACTTCCAAAGGACACGGTCGACCCGCCATACATTGCTTGCCCCAAAAGTAAAAATCCATGCGTCACGACCAAAACTAATTTTATGGGTTCGTTTCTTCGCCTTTTAAAATAATATAAGCCGTAAATAGCTGGGTTTTCACATGAAACGAAATAAAATGTGTGGGGTCAATCTCTTGCACACTATTTAGAACAGGTCTTTCTAGATCATAGCGCCATCTGTGTCGAAAAACCGCCATCTAGGCCACCAAAACTAAAACATAGAAAACTGCCCCGCTAGGGTGTGTAACGCGTGAAAATTACGATGACTCAAACAAAAGCCAACGAAAAGAAGTTCCTTGTCACAGTTTTTTTTTCAAGTTTTAGGAAGAGGTTAGTAGGTTTAAAGGTTAGTACCTATGGGAGGCAAACGTCATTTTCCTTCTTAAAATAGCGATTGCGAGCGCTTACTTATTTAACTAACTGCCAGTTCTATGACACAATATGCCATTTCGTGAAGCGGTCGTCAGTTTGCTAATAAGTGCTCGAAACCGCTATTTTTTGCCAAACACAACAATTGTTGGGGACAGGAAATTGTATTCAATCGTTGTCCTATTTTTTTGTAGATTTATATGCCGCTAGATAAAAGCAAAGTAAATTAACAATATTGTATTAAAAATTCAATATATTTTTTGAAAAATGATATAGTCAAGTCTCTTAATGCTTTTCTTTAATCAAACATTAAACGACTCTGGGGCACGATACGACCGTGTCCTTTAAGAAGTAAGTTTTTTAAATGATCGAACCTGAGCTGGTTCCTGACAGCACACCAGGTTCGCCTCCTCCGTCCGATTTCCATGATCCATATGTCTATCTCTAAAATATCTATTCAATATAGATGACCCGGTGAACATCGTATCACTTCGTGTTGGGGCGGCCTAATAGTAGTTTAGTAATCTGGCAATACTGTCAGTGTCACTGTCACCTAACTTTTGAAGAAAAGATTGTTCAAATGTAAAAACAGAACATATAGTGAACTTATAGTTTAACTCCTTAAAATGCATTGTTCCTTTTGTAATAAGAAGATGGAACGGCAGAACAAAAATAATATCTGTCCAGGTTGTAATAAAATACTACTAAGATGTGACGAATGCTACATCATAATCGGTAACATTCTGTTGCCAGTACTAAAATATACTGAAAAAAAATTTATTATACCAAAAATCTACTACATTCAAATTGCATTTGATAATTATAACAAAAAAATAACAAATATTCAAATTCCACCATTAGCGACGACGACAAATAAAAAACAACATATTTAGAGCAAAAATATATGACTGAGTCGTGCCATATTTTATCCTAGGCTCTCAAAAAACAATAAAGTGTAAAAATATTGAAAAGAAAGTCCCCGTGGAACATATTTATTAATTTGAATTCATTATTTTTGGGCAATATTAGATATACTCTTACTAATCTGTGGGCAATATCGAGTCAATCGTCATTCGTCATTATTTTTATATTTTGAAATTTAAATACATGATGTTATGAGCAAAGTTGATATTATGTTGTCGATTCAAAAGTCTTGTTTTAATGCGTTCTTCAATTAGAGTGGAACCGAGACTACAAATACCGTCAAATGTTTGACAGAAAGTAAGTGGTCAACTTTTATAAGGGAAAATGGAATTGTCGTTTTACTCTATCTTTCTCGCAATTTTTCCTTATTTGCTCACCGTTTAGACCTACCCTGGCCTACGACAAACATTTTAAAACCAAAATCAGCTCAATCGGCCCAGCCGTTCTGGAGTTTTAATCAGACTAACGAACATCAATTCATTTTTATTTATATAGATAGATAGATAATTTAATTGGGTTCATAATAGGTTTAAATATTGTTTCTAGCGCTTTATCATTTCTGTTTCTTAAATCTTTTATCATTTCTACCTTTCTCTTTACAGCAGATGCAGACTTAACGATTTCTTCCTTGAGGTTCCGCTCCATTGTAGAGATTCCACACTGTTTAACTTCTCAAAGTTAACTGATTTGAAGGGATGTATGTAACAGCTATATAAAACTTTAATCCAATACTATAAATGTATCAAATTTCAGTCTGTAACAGCCTTTGTTTCGATCACAATCCTTATTGATGACGAGATAGCTTTACTGTTTGCTCCATACAGTTGAACACATTTCTCGAAACTGAGACCACGTCATGTCAGACCCTACATGTTCATCGCAAACATGTCTTAGATTAATATCGTCTTGTTTAAATAATATGATGAGGTTAGCATTATCTCTCACTAACTGCTTAGGTAAATAAATATAAATAATAAATAAATTGTTTATTAAAATTCATTGGTTCTTAGATAAATCGTAGAACTTAAAATTGATCACTAAGCGCGTTCTCTTATTTTGCCTGAACTAGGTTAAACCTGTATCTCAGGCTAAAACAGAGCTAACACAAGCATTTTAAGGCTTACATAATTTAACAATAATTACTAAAACTAACACAAAATTCAAAACTAAAATAAGGTCTAAATGAAACCATTATCTAAAAATAAACTGCAGAAAAACTTAATCATACATTTTAGTAGCGTCAGCATAATTCCGTTTTCTAGGGCAAATTCCATACGTGTTTCTTGACGCATCAATAACATTATTTGGTAAAAGTAACAGTACTTAGCAAAATACTTTTCAGCGTTATTACGAGGGTCAGTAGGACAAAACGGAAGACCTGATTTACTTATCATTACAAAACATTAAATAATATACTCTTAATACCTACATATCAAATTAGACAAATTAAACATTAGTAAACATTATGCAATACCTACTACGAGTTTATAATAATCTTAAAATAATTACGTGCCCTCATAATCAACAGTACCAATGTACCGGGTCTCAGCTGCCCTTTTGGCCGGACAATTGGCGTCTCCCGTCTTGTGAGCGTTGGGCTTGTTGAAGCGCAAGCATGTAGCGCACTTAGGTGGCTCGGCCTTCTTAGAGCAATCTTTCATGGCGTGACCCACTTCCCCGCAGTGGCCGCAGGTGCTGGCTTCTTCCCGACATGTCTTGGCTGCATGTCCGTATTGCTGACATTTAAAGCATCGTGTGACGAGCGTGAAATCTCTTATAGGGCAGGAAGACCAGTTCACAAAAACCCTGTCGCTGGTCATCAGGGCTTTGCGGATCAGAGCAGGTACTTGAATGATGTAGTTACAATATTCAGCGTCTTTCTTACCAGATTTATGGCTCAATTTAGCAGCGGACAAAAACGACTCGAGAGACATTCCTTGTAATTTGTCAACTAGGTTCTGATGGTAAATGTACGTAAATACTTCAGTTTCTCGTAAAGAAGTGGGCACACCGATGACTGTGATTCTGGGCTGACGTTTTTGTGGCTCATCCACAATAAGGCCGGAGTTAGTTAGTAGTGGCGACTGCTTCAGCTTCTCGATGTCGTCTTTAGTATCGGTGCTAATAATTACTCCGCCATTCTTTGTCTTCCGCAAGCCCCTCACGTGCAGTTTCATTAGATCAGGTTTTATAATTTATTGGACGAGGGTTTTCGTGTCCTCACTCGACTTCATTTTATCATGAGGATAGATTGCAACTGATTTGATGTTGCTCGGTTGTATCAGTTCATTTGAGCTTTTTTTAACCATGTCGGCGAAGGACACTGTTCCTGAGGCTGGTTTCGACGATTCTGCAATGCTCCGTTGGAGGTCATCCGTGGGATTCAGCACACGAAGTGTAAAACTGGGTCAAGAATTTTGCAAGTGATTGTTAATTTATGAAATTAATTAAAAATCGACACGTCCGATCGCATTGTCGCCTCGGCAAAACTCCCTACCTTAGTGTAAGTTTGATTAATATAAAAACAATCAATGTTCTTATGACGACCCATTGCAAAATAATCACGTATATTGTTTTGATTTTCACATGCCACGTCGTCAAATATTATAATAGAATCAGGCAAAGCTTCGTGTGGGCTTAAAATTTCACTATTGTGGCTGTATTTGTTGTAAGATGTGTCTGGAACTTTCTCCAAAACTTTCTCTAAAAAAACATATTTAGGTTGATACAAAGACTTCGAGTACACATATAAGTTGCGAAAACGTGATCCATCCTGATGTAGCAATAGACTTATTATTAAATTGGTCTTTCCACAATTTGATGGTCCACAAACAATGCTTCGTATAGTATTTGGCAATAAATTTCCATGACGCCGTTCCTCATTTGTTGTTACAGGGCAAATACATTCCAATTCTAAGGATTCTTTTTGTTTCACAAATCGCATTCTAATTTTTTTACTCGACCGTCTTCGTTGATGGATTTTGACAAAATGATTTAAAGACAGAAGTGTTAATAAATTAAAAACTTGTTTTAAGCTTAGCAGTGAAAATTCTCAATACAGAAAATAATAAAGTACAGTGAAATCTAATAATACAGTAAGTATGCGATTGGCGAAGTAGTTATTGGGCATTCTAAAAAAGTTTTTTTACATTATTGATCGAACGACAGTGAGAGCGAATTGGTTATTGGGCATTCTAAAAAAGTTTTTTTACATTATTGATCGAACGACAGTGAGATCGATGATGTAAAAAAACTGTTTTAGAATGCCCAATAATCCCCTACTATCGTATCATCATCATCTTCATCGTCATCATCATCATCTTGCTCATCATGATCATCATTATCATCATCATCATCTTCATCGTCATCTTCATAATCATCATAATCGTCATCGTCTTCATCATCATTATCGTCATTGTCATCTTCATCATCATCAACATCATCGTCATCTTCATCAACATCAACGTCATCGTCATCGTTATTGTCAGTGTCATCGTCTTCATTCAACCGTCTGGGTTGGGAGATCAGGGAGCGTAGGTGAGGACGAGTTGGCGGCTGGGTGTCCGTCCGACCTCTCACAGTTAGGATAACGTAGCCAGGGGCATCAGTACGTGAGGGCTGGGTAAGAGCATCTGGGTCACCATTATCCCTGAACCGAACCTAAACCCGTCCCTACGATCCTTGACCACTAACCTAACCGCGAGCGAATCTTCGAGACCGTCTTAGTACCAGAGTGATTATAGTTAACCATATTCATGACAGTTTCGCCTTTCGATCAGGGATCCCGTCTATCGATAACGCTAGAATAAGGAGTGGCCAATAAGGTAAGGATTGTACAATTAGAAATAAGTTAAACCGAATAGAGCCGTATCCGTTGTAAAGGTAGTTTCATTCAAAAGTTTCCCTGCAGATAGTTAGGTACACATCTCTTCCTCCCGCTAGGCAAGGGCAGAGCAAGGTACCTTATGCTGACGAAGGACTCAGGCCGAGCTAGCTGTAAGGGACCTTCGTCACATCCTTACCAAGAATAAACTTTTTCTGTATTGAATAATAATGATAAAATGTAAGAAACCATTTCAAATTCACAGCTTATCAATATGAGAAGTGGGTTGGTATTATAAATTAGACCTTAACTTCAAATCCTTCCTTACAGTATATTATGTTATAAGTTATTAATTGTATTTTTAAATGGAATACAATCAAATGTTATATTCAGCTCATCATTGCATAAAAGAAAGACTGGCCTTCATAAAATTTACAGTTAGCCTTATACACCGTGCTTTTTTAACTGTCTTACACCCGAAGCCCACGTAATGTAACCATCTTAATAAACCTCTAGGACATGTTTTTTTTATTACACTCCACATAATTGTGGTGTAAAAAATATCTAATAGTAATGTTACGTAATGTATCATCCTGTTCATAATGTTTACGTTTTCAACAATGCATTCCTTGACCTTGCCGCTTCCACGCGTTCCGCACCGTTAGCCAATCTAAGACAGTCCACGTGGATCTCTAACCAATCATGCGCCAGCGCAATCGTTTGTGACGCCCACCGCCTCGCCCCTTTCTATTCGTGCGTAAAACTAGGTCAGTAGTGCTAGACAGCCGAGTGAATGACCCGCGCGTAGTGCTCGTTACAGGATGTTTCGTACTAAATTGTGCTGATATCTTCTTGAATGTCTTAGGCTTTGAAATCTTAATAATAATCAAGTTTTATTTAACGAATGACATGTAGTTATTGGATACTTTAAGTGGCCTTCGGCTGTAAGACGGTTATAAAAGCACGGTGTATAAGTAAAAAATATCTTAAGAATTTATTACTGCAGCTATTTATTATTACTATCCTACTACTATTGTAAAGGCGAAAGTTTGTAAGTATGGATGTATGGATGTTTGTTACTCTTTCACGTAAAAACTACTGAATGGATTTGAATGAAACTTTACCACAATACACCGTGCTTTTTTAACCGTCTTACAGCCGAAGGCCACTTAAAGTATCCAATAACTACATGTCATTTGTAATATAAAACTTGGTTATTATTAAGATTTCAAAGACTATTAACATTAAAGAAGATATCAGCACAATTTAGTACGAAACATCCTATAACGAGCACTACGCGCGGGTCATTCACTCGACTGTCTAGCACTACTGACCTAGTTTTAAGTACGAATAGAAAGGGGCGAGGCGGTGGGCGTCACAAACGATTGCGCTGGCGCATGATTGGTTAGAGATCCACGTGGACTGTCTTAGATTGGCTAACGGTGCGGAACGCGTGGAAGCAGCAAGGTCAAGGAATGCATTGTTGAAAACGTAAACATTATGAACAGGATGATACATTACGTAACATTACTATTACATATTTTTTACACCAAAATTATGTGGGGTGTAATAAAAAAAAAAACATGTCCTAGAGGTTTATTAAGATGGTTACATTAGGTGGGCTTCTGGTGTAAGACGGTTAAAAAAGCACTGTGTATAGCTTATACATCAGAATAACATATAGGCTAAAATTTTTGAGGTTTCTAATGTGAGGTCATAAAAAACCACATTTTTTGCGCTACTAGACGGGACGAACCTGAAGTCCACGCGAACGAAGTCGCGGGCAAAAGCTAGTCATCAATAATTCTCTGCATCTGTATGTAAAGAGATGTAATTTAAGTTGTATAAGTACACTCTCTCTACATCATTTTCCAATTTCGCTAATATAATCAAAATATTTTGATTACCTCTGTATTATATTTTATCCTATCCTATATTAGATATACTTCATCATGTAAACATGTTTTGGATTGACAGTGCTAGCACCCTATATTATGTAACTGTCTGTAATTCTGGTTTGTGTACTTAACAAATTAATTGCTCAAAAACTGACAAAAGTCACATCAATTAATCGCAATAACATACGAATAGATATTATCAATTAATTATGCTATAACTTATATTATTTCCGTAACACCACATTTTCTCGTTCGTCATAATGTTACGTTAAAAAAACTTTACGTTCAAACAACCATTGAAATGCATAAATAGCAAATACCTATATAGGTAATACAATACATCACGTACCCCGCTTTAATAACCATTATGTTTTGCTGCATAGCCTTTTCATACACCTACGTTTCACATAGGAGGTACACATGGACTTCATGGGTATACAGACGCAGATGGCCAGGCAGTTGAAGAGTGGGCGGACGCGAATGATCTTACCTTGATCCACAACGCTAAGCTTCCAGCATCTTTTAATAGTGGCAGGTGGCGCCGCGGATACAACCCAGATCTGATCTTCTGCAGCTCTTATATCTCGGAACAGTGTACGAAGTCCGTGTGCCGCCCTATTCCAAGAACCCAACACAGGCCCATAATGTGTTCCATACAAGCAGCAGTCCGCCCCGTCTCTGTCCCGTTCAGGCGCCGCTTTAACTATACAAAAGCTGACTGGGATGAATACGCCAAGACCATCGACGACAACCTCCGAAATGTTTCTCCTATTGCAGTAAACTACGACTTGTTTGTACAGATCGTAGCATCCGCTTCCTGCAAACACATCCCGCGAGGATGCCGGACTTCGTATGTCCCAGGGCTCTCCCGAGAATCATCTGATTTACTTAAGCAGTATGAACAGCTATTTACCGATGACCCTTTCTCGGAAGAAACCATCCAGGCTGGTGAGGAACTACTGTCCCAGATCAGCGAGACTCGACGAAAGAGATGGACGGCCATGGTGACCAATATTGACCTGACACACAACAGCAAGAAAGCTTGGAACTCAAATCGGAAACTAACCGGCGAACCCCCCACCGCCTCCACACCCGGTCAGGTTACCCCTAACCAAGTAGCCCACCAACTTTTTCTGAACGGTAAAACCAAACACCGGCAGACTCGAACACCTAAAAGTAGCATCAATCCAAGTAATAGCAGTACTATTAGTAGGCCTTTTACACTCACAGAAATCGTCACGGCCATCAAATCCCTAAAAAGTGGTAAAGCGTCTGGTGTAGATAACATTTCTGTGGAGCAAATAATAAACCTCGGCCCTCTTGCTACCTCTTGGGTGCTAGAGTTGTTTAACAGCTGTCTGAAGTCTGCTCGGATCCCACGTCTGTGGCGAAAAGCCAAAGTGGTGGCACTGCTAAAACCCGGGAAGCCTAGCAACGATCCCAAAAGCTACTAGCCGATATCTCTACTGTGTCATACATATAAACTGCTGGAGAGAATGCTACTGGATCGCCTCGTTACTATTGTGGACCCAATGCTCATTCCTGAACAAACTGGTTTCCGACCGGGAAAATCATGCTGTAACCAGTCATTAAACCTCACACAACACCTTGAAGATGGATTTGAGCTGGGTCGGGTAACTGGCGTGGCTTTTGTGGACCTTTCCGCAGCGTATGACACAGTGAATATAAAACGGCTTCTGTGGAAGGTGTCTGAGCTTATACGCGATCACAGCTTTACCCAAATACTGAGCGAACTTCTCCGCAACAGGCGCTTCCAGGTTCACCTTTTCTCCGAAAAAAGCCGATGGAGAACTCTTAAAAATGGCCTTCCGCAGGGTAGTGTGTTAGCTCCTATGCTCTTTAATATTTACACAAATGACCAGCCTCTTGCGCCAAACACTAATCGCTTCATATATGCCGACGATCTGACCCTGACATCTCAAGCACCTTCCTTTGAAGAAGTTGAAAGGAATCTAAGCGAAGCACTGGAAACCCTTAGCTGCTACTATAAGCAAAATTCCTTGAGACCAAATCCTTCGAAGACTCAGTCTTGCGCCTTCCACCTGCGCAACCGCGAGGCCCAGCGGACACTCAATATTCGATGGAGGGATGTGCCGATTGCCTATTGTTCTAACCCTAAATACCTCGGAATAATACCCTAATACCTTGGACAGAGCCCTTACTTACAAACAACACTGCATCAACACCAAGCAGAAAGTGGGCACCCGTAACAACCTTTTACGCCGCCTAACATCCTCTAAATGGGGAGCATCTCCGCAAGTCTTGCGGACGACTGGATTAGCCCTTTCCTTTTCAGCTGGTGAATACGCCAGCCCGGTCTGGAGCCGATCAGCACACACGCGCCTAGTGGACACAGCTCTTAACGACACATGTCGAATCATCACGGGCTGTCTAAAACCAACTCCTGTTGGTATGCTGTACCCGCTGGCTAGTGTTGCCCCCCCGGACGTACGCAGGGATGTGGCAAGTTATTTGGAACGCCTTAAAAAGGAGACGGACGCTCGGCACCCCTTGCACCAACACATGCCAGTAGTCCAGAGGCTAAAGAGTCGGCATAGCTTCGTCAAAGAGGTGTCCCCTCTTGATGGCGAAGCTAACCAAGCCCGGATAAAACTCTGGCAGGAGAGATACCCCAACACATCCCCAATTCCGCTACAGGAACAGCTCCCCCCTGGACATAGTCTACCTTGGCAGACTTGGAAGTCCTTAAATAGACTGCGGACACAAGTCGGCCGAAGTAAGGAGAACTTGTACAGATGGGGTTATGTTGCGAACGATGCATGCTTGTGTGGTGTCTCTCCACAGACGATGGCACACCTGCTGTCATGCCCTACGTGTCCCCATACCTGCACACGTACGGACCTGTACAACGCTACTGACAACGCTTTGTCAGTCGCCGAATACTGGTCCTCAAAAATATAACGCCAGAGTCGACACGAAAAGAAGAAGAAGAAGAAGATGGGTATACACATAATATCTGTACGTAAGGTTTTATTATCACAAATGAATTCCCCTAACGTTAACTATCAGGAAAACATTACTTGGTAACTTCACATCCACTGTGCCTGCGATACGCTTACTTAAAATAGTGTAAACAACACAAACAAAGCTATTTACCAAATATTTATTGTATTTTCCTTCAACATTGCGTAAAATAGGATACTAATGAGCTGTTAGCAAATTTGTTAAGCCCAATGTAACTTCAACATAGACTTATTATGTATTTTATTAGACACGCTGTTCAGAACAAATTTTGTGGTACATTTCCTAAAATGACAGAAGTGAAGTGTTGCCATTGAATATTTTTTAATTTCTCCTGTTTATTGCGGATTATTGTCGTGCTTCTTAGGAAAGTCAATCTTAAGCTACTAAAGCATATACATGTAAGAAATACCTATGAAGGAATCCCTTAATTAAGGTATTTTGAAATGCCGTGCTTTTCGTTGATGGAGTTTAGTACTGTTATTTAAATTACTCAATGGATGGCGTTTGCTGTCATCCATTTAATTTGAAATACTATTTTTGCTTCTGCATAATCTGTGCGATGATAGACAGACTCTTACTAATCTGTGGCGATGACTGTCAGAAAATGCAGAATTTGTGATTGTATGATTTCAAGCAATAAATAATTGATATTACGAAGGGATCGACAAATTAACTTTAAATGTCGTTTCTTTGTTATTACAGGTAATGTTTGAGTGTTATTGTAACGGAATTTGTGTTTTGTTTGTATTGTTAAAGTATGTTTTCTACTTAAATAAAAACTTTGTTATTACAGAGCAACACATTGTTTAATTTGTCTACACTAATCTAACTAACTAACTAATTATGTGGTACCCCACTCAAGTTAGTGACAGAGTTCAAATACCTGGGACATTGGGTCACTGCAAACCAGAACGATGACATGGATGTGGAGAGGGAACGTAGGGCGCTGGCGGTTAGAAGCAATATGCTGATCCGCAGGTTTGCTAAATGTACTAAAGAAGTGAAAGTGACGCTATTCCGAGCCTTCTGCCAGTCATTCTATACATGCAGCCTGTGGATTGAATATACTAAAAAGGCCTACAGCGTCCTACGGGTCCAATACAACAATGCGTTTAGGGCGCTGATGGGGCTGCCGCGCTACTGCAGTGCTTCTGGAATGTTCGCGGAAGCGAGCACAGACGACTTTTACGCACTGATGCGTAAACGAGTAGCATCTATTTGCCGACGTGTGCGCACCAGCCCCAACAGCATTTTACGGACTGTTGCAGACAGATTTGACGGACCGTTCATGAAACACTGGATAACAGTACACGTTAGGCCGTCAAACCTGGCTGCTAAATAAATATTATTTACTGTTATTTTATTGAATGTCTACTAACATAATTTTAAGTAAAAAACTGTTACTAACAACGTTATGGAAAATGTAATTTGAACTTTAAATTGCTTTTTTTCCGAAATAAATGAATTTATTATTATTATTATTATAATCTACACTAATATTATAAAGAGGAAAACTTTGTTTGTTTGTTTGTTTGATTGTAATGAATAGGCTCATAAACTACTGGACCGATTTTGAAAATTCTTTCACCATTCGAAAGCTACATTATCCACGAGTAATATAGGATATATTTAATTTTGAACAAAAAAAGGGTTCCGTAAGATATTAGGGTTTTTCGGACACAAGGTGTAAAAAATCAACCAAAACTTTTACTTATTTTGCGTACCCTGCCTAAACTATTAAAGATAGAACCATAAAATGTTCTAAGTAATTGTAGATCTTATAAATATCTACAAAAAAGTCCACGACATACTATTCCTATCTATGTCGGGTGAGGCACAAGAACCATTTTTTTTATTGAAAAATCTTGATTATTTTTTGGACTACATTTAAACGCGTTTATTTTACTCATGCTTTTAATCCTTATCAAAATCTACATCTACATCTACACTAATATTATCTACATCTACACTAATATTATAAAGAGGAAAACTTTGTTTGTTAGTTTGTTTGTTTGTTTGATTGTAATGAATATCTACACTATCTACATTTCTACATCTACACTTCTACACTAATATTATAAAGAGGAAAACTTTGTTTGTTTGTTTGATTGTAATGAATAGGCTCATAAACTACTGGACCGATTTTGAAAATTCTTTCACCATTCGAAAGCTACATTATCCTCGAGTAATATAGGATATATTTAATTTTTAACAAAAATAGGGTTCCGTAAGATATTAGGGTTTTTCGGACACAAGGTGTAAAAAATCAACCAAAACAGTTACTTATTTTGCGTACCCTGCCTAAACTATTAAAGATAGAACCATAAAATGTTCTAAGTAATTGTAGATCTTATAAATATCTACAAAAAAGTCCGCGACATACTATACCTATCTATGTCGGGTGAGGCACAAGAACCATTTTTTTTATTGAAAAATCTTGATTATTTTTTGGACTACATTTAAACGCGTTTATTTTACTCATGCTATTAATCCTTACAAAAATCTACATCTACATCTACACTAATATTATCTACACTAATCTACACTAATATTATAAAGAGGAAAACTTTGTTTGTTTGTTTGTTTGTTTGATTGTAATGAATATCTACACTATCTACACTTCTACACTAATATTATAAAGAGGAAAACTTTGTTTGTTTGTTTGATTGTAATGAATAGGCTCATAAACTACTGGACCGATTTTGAAAATTCTTTCACCATTCGAAAGCTACATTATCCACGAGTAATATAGGATATATTTAATTTTGAACAAAAAAAGGGTTCCGTAAGATATTAGGGTTTTTCGGACACAAGGTGTAAAAAATCAACCAAAACTTTTACTTATTTTGCGTACCCTGCCTAAACTATTAAAGATAGAACCATAAAATGTTCTAAGTAATTGTAGATCTTATAAATATCTACAAAAAAGTCCATGACATACTATACCTATCTATGTCGGGTGAGGCACAAGAAACATTTTTTTTATTGAAAAATCTTGATTATTTTTTGGACTACATTTAAACGCGTTTATTTTACTCATGCTATTAATCCTTATCAAAATCTACATCTACATCTACACTAATATTATCTACATCTACACTAATATTATAAAGAGGAAAACTTTGTTTGTTTGTTTGTTTGATTGTAATGAATATCTACACTATCTACACTTCTACACTAATATTATAAAGAGGAAAACTTTGTTTGTTTGTTTGATTGTAAGAATAGGCTCATAAACTACTGGACCGATTTTGAAAATTCTTTCACCATTCGAAAGCTACATTATCCACGAGTAATATAGGATATATTTAATTTTGAACAAAAAAAGGGTTCCGTAAGATATTAGGGTTTTTCGGACACAAGGTGTAAAAAATCAACCAAAACTTTTACTTATTTTGCGTACCCTGCCTAAACTATTAAAGATAGAACCATAAAATGTTCTAAGTAATTGTAGATCTTATAAATATCTACAAAAAAGTCCGCGACATACTATACCTATCTATGTCGGGTGAGGCACAAGAACCATTTTTTTTATTGAAAAATCTTGATTATTTTTTGGACTACATTTAAACGCGTTTATTTTACTCATGCTATTAATCCTTATCAAAATCTACATCTACATCTACACTAATATTATCTACATCTACACTAATATTATAAAGAGGAAAACTTTGTTTGTTTGTTTGTTTGATTGTAATGAATATCTACACTATCTACACTTCTACATCTACACTTCTACACTAATATTATAAAGAGGAAAACTTTGTTTGTTTGTTTGATTGTAATGAATAGGCTCATAAACTACTGGACCGATTTTGAAAATTCTTTCACCATTCGAAAGCTACATTATCCTCGAGTAATATAGGATATATTTAATTTTTAACAAAAATAGGGTTCCGTAAGATATTAGGGTTTTTCGGACACAAGGTGTAAAAAATCAACCAAAACAGTTACTTATTTTGCGTACCCTGCCTAAACTATTAAAGATAGAACCATAAAATGTTCTAAGTAATTGTAGATCTTATAAATATCTACAAAAAAGTCCGCGACATACTATACCTATCTATGTCGGGTGAGGCACAAGAAACATTTTTTTTATTGAAAAATCTTGATTATTTTTTGGACTACATTTAAACGCGTTTATTTTACTCATGCTATTAATCCTTATAAAAATCTACATCTACATCTACACTAATATTATCTACACTAATCTACACTAATATTATAAAGAGGAAAACTTTGTTTGTTTGTTTGTTTGTTTGATTGTAATGAATATCTACACTATCTACACTTCTACACTAATATTATAAAGAGGAAAACTTTGTTTGTTTGTTTGATTGTAATGAATAGGCTCATAAACTACTGGACCGATTTTGAAAATTCTTTCACCATTCGAAAGCTACATTATCCACGAGTAATATAGGATATATTTAATTTTGAACAAAAATAGGGTTCCGTAAGATATTAGGGTTTTTCGGACACAAGGTGTAAAAAATCTACACATCTACACAAATATTATAAAGAGGAAAACTTTGTTTGTTTGTTTGTTTGTTTGATTGTAATGAATAGGCTCATAAACTACTGGACCGATTTTGAAAATTCTTTCACCATTCGAAAGCTACATTATCCACGAGTAATATAGGATATATTTAATTTTGAACAAAAATAATGTTCCGCAAGATATTAGGGTTTTTCGGACACAAGGTGTAAAAAATCAACCAAAACAGTTACTTATTTTGCGTACCCTGCCTAAACTATTAAAGATAGAACCATAAAATGTTCAAAGTAATTGTAGATCTTATAAATATCTACAAAAAAGTCCGCGACATACTATACCTATCTATGTCGGGTGAGGCACAAGAACCATTTTTTTTATTGAAAAATCTTGATTATTTTTTGGACTACATTTAAACGCGTTTATTTTACTCATGCTATTAATCCTTATCAAAATCTACATCTACATCTACACTAATATTATCTACATCTACACTAATATTATAAAGAGGAAAACTTTGTTTGTTTGTTTGTTTGATTGTAATGAATAGGCTCATAAACTACTGGACCGATTTTGAAAATTCTTTCACCATTCGAAAGCTACATTATCCACGAGTAATCTACACTTATAATAATATATAATATAATATATAATATATAATAATATTATAAAGAGGAAAACTTTGTTTGTTTGTTTGATTGTTTGTTTGTTTGTTTGATTGTAATGAATAGGCTCATAAACTACTGGACCGATTTTGAAAATTCTTTCACCATTCGAAAGCTTCATTATCCTCGAGTAATATAGGATATATTTAATTTTTAACAAAAATAGGGTTCCGTAAGATATTAGGGTTTTTCGGACACAAGGTGTAAAAAATCAACCAAAACAGTTACTTATTTTGCGTACCCTGCCTAAGCTATTAAAGATAGAACCATAAAATGTTCTAAGTAATTGTAGATCTTATAAATATCTACAAAAAAGTCCACGACATACTATACCTATCTATGTCGGGTGAGGCACAAGAACCATTTTTTTTATTGAAAAATCTTGATTATTTTTTTGACTACATTTAAACGCGTTTCATTTACTCATGCTATTAATCCTTATCAAAATTAATTATTTCATCACTAAGTAAAGTTAATGTTAATAATATTTGGTCTGTAAATGATTAAAATTAGACGTTTGGTTCTGAAGTTATAGCGATATTAAATTGGACGTTTGGTTCTGAAGTTATAGCGAAATTAAAATACATATTACGATTTCTGCTGCACGGCCGGCCCGTTGCGAAGTAGGCTTTACCAAGGCCCGGTGAGCGTGTGGGAGGGGGAGTTTAGATCTATGAGTAAGGAACCCGCGCGGCGCGATTTTCAGTAAAAATTTGTTTCGCACTCACGATAAACAAATCCCTGGGCCAAACATTCAAATTAGTAGGAATTTATTTACGAAAAGAATGTTTTACGCATGGGGTCGGGGCTCCCGAGCATCAGTATATTTTGTTACCAGAAAATAATGTAACGTCAAATGTTGTGTATAGAGAAGCTCTACAATAATAGCTTAAGTTTTCTATCCTAAAACAACGGGTTGCACTCCGGGACTTAACAACTAACACCCACAGAAAGAGAATCTGTTCAGCCTGCGGATAGTAACTGCTTCGTCGAAGTTAGTGTCGGTGTCTGTGAATTGACATGGGAATCATTTGTTTGCTGACCGTGTCTTTCCTGGGTAGCCTTTTTGCAGCGGTAACCGACATTCACGCGGGCGGAGCCGCGGGCGACCGCTAGTTAAAGAATAAAATAAAAAGCCTAATTGGAAGAAACAATATTATAAAACGACATTTCTAGTATAGAAAATGGACAAGTTGAAGTTTACGTTTGCAGTATTGGCAGCATCAGATGGCAAAACGAATGTCATCTGTATAACGTCCATTGAGACACCAGATGGACGCATATATGACATTCCCGACGAGGTGAAACCCGTGAGTAAACACACCAGCATAACGGCAATGGATACTTATACCAAAATCAAAATTTCATTAAAAAGAAGGCATCAGACGCGGAAATTATGGATACCTCTAACGGAAGATTTAAGGACTACTTACCTAGATGAAGGTGAAAATATACAATTTGGAGATCAATATCTGAATGAAATCACAACTGAAGCTGAGCTTCCTGCTAATCACAACAAGAGTACTATTGATACTAAAAATTTAGGAAAAATTGCTGAAAGATTTTTACTCTAGAAATTTTCGGGAAAAACATCAAATGTTAACCAATGGATTAATGAATTTGAGAATGAATGTACACGTTACGAGATACATAAGGATGAGGAAAAAATGTTAAAGCACTTACTTGAAAGACAATGCCTAGATTGGTACACAAGTATGTTAATAAAATGTACTGTAAATGCAGAATGGTCAATTTGGAAAACAAACTTTTGTGAAACATACGGAAACAAAGGTTGGTCACAAGTTAAATATGCTTTCACATTTAGGTTCCAAGCGGGTTCATTACTGGAATATGCCACAAAAAAAGAACGTCTGTTGTTAGAAGTCAATAGGAATATCGACACACAGACCCTGATTAACCTTATTGTTATGGGTTTACCAGATTATATAATGTACAAAATAGACAAAGAATCGATAGTATCAACTGCAGGGCTTTTTAATAAAATTGGTAAACATGAACAGTCTTTCAATAAAAATAACTACAATAGATTCAAAAGAAACACAATATATAGTAAAGTAAAAATTGATAAAAACAAACCTTGCAAAATATGTGAAAAATTAAATAAAGGTAGTCGTTTTCATCTAGAAGAAAAATGCTGGTTTAAACAGACGGATGAAAATGATAACAAGAGATACTTTAGTAAGAATGTAAACAATACAGTACTAGATGTTGAATTGAGTGAAAATGAGCCAAAAAACGAGTTATTACACCATTAATTAAAATAAAACTAACATTGGAAGAAAAATTAGACATATTTGGTATATATGATTCTGGCTCTAATGTATCTCTGATAAATTCAAAATTAGTAAGACTGAAGAAGGAAGAAAAAAAAGGAGGCAACAATACAAATTTGGTAAAAATTAACACGTTCCGGTACAGTGCCCGCCTACAGGCGTGAAAACAATAAAACATCTATTGTGTCTGGAGTAGTGTCCCGGAACGTGTTAATGGTGTAAAAAAGACAAATGGTTTTACAACAATAAAAATAAAGATATTTAACATTGAAAAAAAAGTTGATGTTTACATAATAGATGGAGAAGAATTCAGATATGATTTTCTAATTGGACTTGATATCATAAAAGAATTTAATTTGATCCAGAATGAAAATCTGGAAATTGAGCAGAAATCGATAAAACACTGTACTAAAGAACGAAATGTTAAAAACAAATTTAATGAAAGAGAAGATGAAGAATGTTTACATTTGATAAATTTCAACGAGCATGTGAAAGAAGAAGAATTTATTATGGATTTAGAACATTTAAACAGTCAACAACAAAATGAAACAAATGCACTTATTGATAAATATAAGTCTAGTTTTGCAAGGGACAAGTATGATATTGGAACAGTAAAGGATTATGAAGCTCGAGTTGATCTACTTGTAGACAAATACTGTAGTAAAAGACCTTATAGATGTTCAATAGAGGATAAAATTAGAGATAGAAAAACAAGTTAGTAAACTGCTGGAAAGAAATCTAATAGAAGAATGATACAGTCCATTTGCAGCACCGGTAACTTTGGCTTTCAAGAAAGAGGATAATAAAAGAACAAGATTGTGTATAGATTTTAGAGATCTTAATAAAGTTGTGGTACCTCAGGCTCAGCCCTTTCCATTAATTGAAGACTTAGTAACAAAAACCAGAAACTGTAAGTACTTTTCATCGTTAGACATTAACTCTGCGTTCTGGTCTATTCCGCTGCGAATAGAAAATAGAAAGAAGACTGTTTTTGTTACACAGAAAGGCCACTACCAATGGACATGCTTACCCTTTGGTTTAAAAACTTCTCCAGCCATATTTCAAAGAATACTAAGTAATATATTGAGAAAGCACAAATTGACAGATTTTTCTGTCAATTTCATTGATGACATATTAAAATTTTCAAGGTCATACGAAGAGCATATAAGTCATTCATCACAGCTTTTAGAGGCAATAGAAAAAGAAGGTTTTCGATTAAAGTTCACAAAATGTCGATTTGCTACTAGTTCAGTTAAATATCTCGGACATATAATTGAAGATAATACAGTCAGACCAGTGAGAGATAATTTGATTTCTATAAGGGATTTCCCAACACCAAAAAATCAAAAAAATATAAGGCAACTTTTAGGAAAAGCAATTTCTACCGGGAATACATACCTAATATTTCAATAATATTAGAACCACTACATAACCTACTAAGGAAAAATCAAAGATTTATATGGTCAACACATTGTCAAGAAGCTTTTGAAAAGATAAAACAACTGCTATGCTCTCAACCAATCTTAGAGATATATGATCGAGATTTACCAATTACAATTTACACTGATGCATCATTGGAAGGTATTGGAGCTGTGCTTAAGCAAATGCAACCAAACGGAAAAGAAAAACCTGTAGCATATTTTTCAAAGAAGTTAAATGATTTGCAAAAGAAAAAAAAAGCTATATATTTAGAATGCTTAGCAGTTAAAGAAGCAATACAATATTGGCAATATTGGCTAATAGGAAAACATTTTACAGTATATACCGATCACAAACCATTGGAGAAAGCAATAAAGATATTCAAAGATACAAAAATGTAATATATAAGAATAATATCTACACACTAATATTATAAAGAGGAAAACTTTGTTTGTTTGTTTTTTTGTTTGTAATGAATAGGCTCATAAACTACTGGACCGATTTTGAAAATTCTTTCACCATTCGAAAGCTACATTATCCACGAGTGATATAGGCTATATTTAATTTTGAACAAAAATAGGGTTCCGTAAGATATTAGGGATTTTCGGACACAAGGTGTAAAAAATCAACCAAAAAAGTTAACTTATTTTGCGTACCCTGCCTAAAGTGTTATAGATAGAACCATAAAATGTTCTAAGTAATTGTAGATCTTATAAATATCTACAAAAAAGTCCGCGACACACTATACCTACCTATGTCAAGTGAGGCACAATAACCATTTTTTTATTGAAAAATCTTGATATTTTTTTTGGATGACATTTAAACGCGTTTATTTTACTCATGCTATTAATCCTTATCAAAATAAATTATTTCATCACTAATTACAGTTAATGTAGATATTATTTGGTCTTTGAATGATTAAAATTGGACATTTTGTTCTGAAGTTTGTACCGTACCCTTTTATTGAGGAGGTAACTAATGTAGAAAAAGAAAAGAAAGTTATTTACAATGTGTACTTATTTAATACAACTAAAGTTACGTTAAATAGTTCAACAGGGAGTAGGTCCATAATTGGCAACCGAAAAGATACACGTTTTCAATTAATCAACACCACTGTCCTGGTACACAGGTGTCCGGTGGCACCGCGATGACTCAGCAGTCGTGGCGTTGGTAGTAGTAGCAAGGAGAGCGATGTGGGAAGAACCAGAATTAGCCAGGCTTCGATGGGGTTGTAGTATTCCAACCGGTAACCGGGACCCTGGAATTCCGGAAATTGGACAATTTTAGCAAAGTCCGATTTCATATGTATGACTGCAACATCAGACCGGAAGCGGTGATAAGCGGATCAAATGGAGTGATTATTGCAAGAAATAGTAATTAATGATGAGGCAGTCATACAACAATATTATCCTTAGACTAGAACTAAGCTAAGCACTAAGCACTAAATCATTCTAGCCATTTTGGTGACAGATTAGAAAATATAATAACATAGTTACATTTTACTACAAGAATTGCCAAAAAGCTGCAGAATTAATAACTTTATAGTAATATGAGATGAAGAAAGATAATTAGGGAAAACATGACAAAATCTTTTGACTTTCGACGGCCGTGAAGGTCATGCAATGTCATGACCGTTAGACCTTTTGAGTGCGTGGATGATTGAAACAACTAATGTACATGTTTTGGATTTTAGAAATCACGCACATACACTACTACTAGTAACACGGATACTTAAGCACTACTCATGCATGCACTAGTCTAAAACACTAAGTTGGTACATACTACTAAGCACTAGGTAAGCACTAAAACTATATAAAATAATCATTTACAACACTCACCCGATATCGGGGCAACACTGAAGTTAGTTAAATTGATTGTAGAAGTATGAAAACTATCAATAAATAGTTGATTTCAGAAATTCGTAGTCCGCCGTGAGTTGGCAGTTTTTAGCGATCGCAGTACGTCCTCGCATTCGGATAGCTCCGCTCGGACTCCGCGACGTGTGTTCCGAAGGCGACGTCACACATTCGGCCGAACCAGTTTCAACGCAGTGTTCACTCATATTCGCGCGCGTAGATAATTTGAAACTAGCAACTGCGCCCGAGTTTGCGTGTTATTAGTCTCGTAATAATAAGATTAAGTGTTATATTTAGGTTGTATATAATAAGTATTAGTTTAAGTTATTTAAAGATGTAGTTTATTATTTAAAATCAATGTTAGATTTAAGTTTATATCAGTAATTTTAGCTAAATTCTTATTTATTTAGTTAGATATGTAACGAACCGTTACAAGTTACAGCGAAATTAAAATATTACGATTTCTGCTGCCCGGCCCGTTGCGAAGTAGGCGTTACCAAGGCACTTAGAACTTAACTCCTCATCTACACTATAATATTATAAAGAGGAAAACTTTGTTTGTTTGTTTGTTTGTTTGTTTGTCTACATCTACATCTACACTAATATTATAAAGAGGAAAACTTTGTTTGTTTGTTTGTTTGATTGTTTGTAATGAATAGGCTCATAAACTACTGGACCGATTTTAAAAATTCTTTCACCATTCGAAAGCTACATTATTCACGAGTGATATAGGCTATATTTAATTTTGAACAAAAATAGGGTTCCGTAAGATATTAGGGATTTTCGGACACAAGGTGTAAAAAATCAACCAAAGAGTCCGCGACACACTATACCTACCTATGTCAAGTGAGGCACAATAACCATTTTTTTATTGAAAAATCTTGATATTTTTTTTGGATGACATTTAAACGCGTTTATTTTACTCATGCTATTAATCCTTATCAAAATAAATTATTTCATCACTAATTACAGTTAATGTAGATATTATTTGGTCTTTGAATGATTAAAATTGGACATTTTGTTCTGAAGTTACAGCGAAATTAAAATATTACGATTTCTGCTGCCCGGCCCGTTGCGAAGTAGGCGTTACCAAGGCCCTTAGAACTTAACTCCTCAGATAATTTAAAGTAAATTATTCATTCAGATCGCACTCCAAAGACAGCACACAGAGGCAGATATATTGCTCCTACTGTAAACGAGGTAGCTGTTCTCTTGGTCGATGAAGACAAACGTCCCAGGGATATAGCCTTACACGGTAGAGACGGGCAGCTCAAAAGAGTTTCTGAGCTACATCGGTCCTATGATCCACTACAGTATCCTATAATGTGACAGGAGAAGACGGTTGTTATTTGACTTTCCCTCAGCAGGGTTCTGCGCGTAATAAAACTGTTTCGTGTATGCAATTTTATGCATTTAGATTAATGATTAGAACTAACTATTTTTATCCGTTACATTATTACAGAGACTTATTTAGTCAATATTGTGTTGACATGATGGCGAAAATGATATCGGAAAGATTAAATTATATTTGTCGGAATCAACAAAGACTGAGGGCTGATGACTACATTCATCTCAGAGATGCCTTAAATCATGATGCAAATGTTGACCCATCAAATATCGGTCAACATGTCATATTGCCATCGTCATGTAGGAATTGATTTACGAAAAGAATGTTTTACGCATAGGCAACTTTACGTTGCCCTATCACGGGTCGGGGCTCCCGAGCATCAGTATATTTTGTTACCAGAAAATAATATAACTTCAAATGTTGTGTATAGAGAAGCTCTACAATAAAAGCTTAAGTTTTCTATCCTAAAACAACGGGTTGCACTCCGGGACTTAACAACTAACATCCACAGAAAGAAAATCTGTTCAGCCTGCGGATAGTAACTGCTTCGTCGATGTTAGTGTCGGTGTCTGTGAATTGACCTGGGAATCATTTTGTTTGCTGACCGTGTCTTTCCTGGGTAGGCTTTTTGCAGCGGTAACCGACATCCACGCGGGCGGAGCCGCGGGCGACCGCTAGTATATTATAAAACATTGAAAAAGAAGAATAAGATTATACTATCGGAGCAATGAAGTAAAGATTTTATCAAAATAATACATGGAAATATGTGTCATATAAGTATAAAACAAATGCAAAATAAAATAGGAAAATTTTACACAGCGAAGAATTTATCAAAAAACATTAATGATATATGCAAAAGATGTGAAGTATGTATAAAAAATAAAACGAGAGGACAAGCTAAATATGGATTAATGTCGCACTTAGGTCCCGCCACAAAACCATTTGAGATAGTCTCAATATATACAATTGGAGGATTCGGTGGCTCTCGATCTACTAAAAGATATTTGCACCTTTTAGTCGATCATTTCACTCGATATGCGTATATAGTTACCTCAAAAACACAGTCTGCAAGGGACTTCATTAAACTTATTAATAATGTACCAAATTGTAATGAAATCGGCATGGTTCTCACCGACCAATACCCTGGAATCAACTCAAAAGAATTAAAAAACTTTTTAAGAGAAAAATCTATTACTCTAATTTTTACAGCAGTAAATTCGCCGTTTTCTAATGGACTCAATGAAAGAGTGAACCAAACACTTGTAAATAAAATAAGATGCAAGATAAATGAAAAACCAAATACTGCGGCATGGACAACTATTGCTCATAATTGTGTTGAAAGGTATAATAACACAGAACACTCAATAACAGGCTTTGCGCCTACTTATTGGATGGTACCGATGTTTCATATATACCAGATAAACTTAAGGTGCCATTAGAAATAGATAACTGGAATAGAGACAGAGATATTGCTTTAAAAAGAACAATTAAATCACATGAATATAATAAAAGGATAGTTGATAAAAACAGAAAAGAACACAATTTTAAAGCAGGTGATATGGTATATGATGAAAATGGTCATAAATTAAATAGAAGAAAATTAGATGAATTAAGGATTGGTCCGTTTAAAATCGAAGAAAAAATATCACAATCAATATACAGAATAAATACAGGCCACAAGAAGATAGAATCAAATCTATTCCATATAACAAAACTTATTCCTGTTGTTATGTCCATACCGGGAGAAAATGATGAATCGGATGAAGAAATAGAGAAAGGAGATCAACCCCAGAGGACTTTTCTACCCTAGGGGGGGGTATGTAAGGAATACCTATGAAGGAATCCCTTAATTAAGGTATTTTGAAATGCCGTGCTTTTCGTTGATGGAGTTTAGTACTGTTATTTAAATTACTCAATGGATGGCGTTTGCTGTCATCCATTTAATTTGAAATACTATTTTTGCTTCTGCATAATCTGTGCGATGATAGACAGACTCTTACTAATCTGTGGCGATGACTGTCAGAAAATGCAGAATTTGTGATTGTATGATTTCAAGCAATAAATAATTGATATTATGAAGGGATCGACAAATTAACTTTAAATGTCGTTTCTTTGTTATTACAGGTAATGTTTGAGTGTTATTGTAACGGAATTTGTGTTTTGTTTGTATTGGTAAAGTAAGTTTTCTACTTAAATAAAAACTTTGTTATTACAGAGCAACACATTGTTTAATTTGTTGAAGAATAAAATAAAACGCCTAATTCGAAGAAACAATATTATATAAATTTAAATACATTATGATATTTTAAATCGTTTTCAAGTATTAGAGAAAATTAATAACTTAAAAAACAAAAAAACTCAAAAAGAAATCACATCGATCCTTTTTTTTTTCATTTCTCCCAAACATGACAATCGCCATTACAACAACAACACTGAACTGTCAAAGGTAGCAAAGAGTAATCGAACAGATATGACACGTCGCTGGTTTTTAGTTTTCTGCCTAAGATTCGATATTAGTACTTACGTTAGTAGTAGGGAATTGGGTTCTCTGGCTCACGGTCGTTCAACCTAATCGGAGTTTTAGTTTTCAGTCTACAGTGAATTGTACAACTTAGAGCGCGCTTGAGAGGCGCCTGGCGGCGCCTCTTATGCGCGCTATGAGTTGATCAATTCACCTAGACTGAAAACTAAAACTTTCATTTATTTATTTATTTATTTATTTATCAGGTCTATCAACTACAGATACAATAATGCGTTCTTAAATTAAAATATTTTCTGAAATACAGGTAAAATTGTTCTATAGATTTACAGATAAACACAGCTTGCTTAAAGATAAAAATAATACACACAGTTAAAGAAACATGAATGACATAGAATGTTACCTAGTTTTGATTACAATTAGTTTTGGTTTTAATTACCTTAAGAGAAAAAAAAAACAGTGAAAATAAAAATATTCCTTTAGGAGTAAATACTTTTCCTATATGCGTACAGAGAGTCAAAGTGTACATCGAGAATTTCGGAAAACTTGTTGTATAGTTTAGTTATACATGGGATCGGCGAGCTTCTACCGAGTCGTGTCCTGCGGAGTGGCACCAAGAAAATATTTTGGACTTTAAAACGTGGGTATCTGCAAGGGATTTTATATTGAAATTTGCGCAAGAGTTGCGGACAATCTATACGATTCCTTAGTGTCTTGAAAAGGAAAGTCAAGTCAAGGGCGTCTCTCCTTTTATCAAGGTTGACCATCTTAAACCTTTTCAGCCTACCGTCATACGACGGGATTTTTTTGGTTTCTCCTTCTGCAAAAGCCAAGTGCCACAGAAACCTTTTCTGGATTCTTTCTATTCTCAAGATGTGGTTTGCATAATGAGGCCGCCAAACAACTGAGCCATACTCTAATATGCTTCGTACCAGGCAGTTATAAAGTAATATTTTACTTTTTGTGGCTGCGGAAAGATTTAATATTGCGCAGTACAAATCCTAGCGTTTTTGAGGCCTTATTAACTATTTTATCAATATGCGGGAGAAATGTTAGTTTCTTATCTAGGAGGATTCCCAGGTCTCTAATTGTGTCTACCTCTTTTACAGGATAATTGTTAATCATGTAAGGATGAGTTATTATGCCGTTAATCTTTCGGGTGAAGTTTATGTGGAAACATTTATCAGGATTGAGTCGCATACCATTACGTTTGCACCATTCGGCAAGACTATTAAGGTCTGTTTGCAGCATATCAGGATCTGAGTCCCCTTCCACAACCTTAAGAATTTTCAAGTCATCCGCGTATAGGAAGGGCCTTGAGTGCCTGATGTGCTCTGGAATGTCATTGACAAAGACGTTGAAGAGAACTGGACCAAGATGGGAGCCTTGTGGGACACCAGATTTTATATCGTACCTAGAGGACTCAAAGCCATTTACCACCACAAAAAACGACCGATTTTTAAGGTACGACTCGACCCATTCCAGCAGCGTCCCCGAAAGACCGAATGCTGATAGCTTTGAAATGAGAATTCTGTGTGGAACTGTGTCGAAGGCCTTACGAAAGTCAGTATATATGACGTGGACTTGCTTTCATTAGGTTGAACGATCGCAATCCAGAGACCCCAATTCCCTACTGTCACACTTACAGCTAGATAAATACATAGCTTATGCTAGTACTAGGTACCTATCTATCATAACGATAATTGCCACCTTTCGCTAAGAGTTAGTAATATTGAAACTTAAACGTACTTGTTAATACACTTAAGGATTTGCATGCAAGCAGCGATGCGGTTGAATGATCTCAACAACTTAACAAGGATGCAACTATCACATCTAGCTATGTTAGAGCGAGACATAGCAGTTCAGCTGCATTGTTGCTGCAAGCGAATGTGTTGGTGTAGCTACTAACAGTGTAAGTCAATTAAGTAAGCCTATGAGCAGCTCCATTCTTCGAGTCTGAAAACTAGAATTTCTATTTGAAGACTGCAGTTTAAAAAATCTAAAGTATTCATTTTTATGTATTTATATTAATGAACTTCTGTAGCTATTCTCGAATGGGTAAGTCTTAAAAGTAATAAGCGGATGAATTCGAAGTTAAGTAATTTAGACATAAAGTTATTTAGGTGTGGTGCGAATAAATAAACAAATAAAACAGCCAACATAATATAATAACATTTATTGATCAAATATTTACAGATGTTGTAATAACATTAAAAATACTTGCTACTTTCATTACACATTTGTTCACTCATTTTATCAATTATTTCGCGGAGCGCTTTGTATATTTCATCCTTAAACATGTTTTGAACGATATGCTGGCAACATATTTCAGCATTACATTTACAGACTGGTCCGTCACTTTTGAACAGATCTGCATCATAGATTTCTAATTTGATAATTTTTCGCCCTACGACAGGAATTTTGATGTAAGAATATGTTTCGTTTTCTTTAGTGCGCTTTCTTGATGAACTCGATCCTTCAGCAGCCTGTTATCTATAACTTTCTTGTACTTGGCTAGGTCGCACGAAATTGAACAGAGACTCCGAATCCTGAAGAAGATGAAATGTGTTTACATAAAAATGATTTATTAAAATCTAGTTTTGCAGATTTGTTATGTATAAATTGTACTGAACTTACCGACATTATCGTTCTGATTTAAGCTCACAGACAGATACTTGCGTTCGAGTAAACTCGCTGATGGTTTGAGACTAAAAAATATTGATGAAGAGTTATTGTCCATAAACATTTCTTCTAAAACATAAGATACATGTATATAAAAAGTGTTACTGTATGTAAATATGTAACGAGCTGTTCGACAACCTTCTTTGTATCTGTTCAAATAAACATTACATGTTCTTTAAAATACGATAATAAATGTACAGGGAAAGCCTCATGACAATATTAGTATAGCAAAGATATCGATTGTCTTTCTAATATGGAAAATCTGCTGACATGCATCATGCGCTGTGAAGATGCGTACACACTCTCACCTATACCATATCAAGTAAGCTCTGTACGTCTTACAACAAACCACTACCAGTGCACAACCTGAATCTATTTATAGACCCTAATTAGTATCTGACCATCATTTAATGCATTTTTAGGGTTCCGTAGCCGAATGGCAAAAAACGGAACCCTTATAGTTTCGTCAAGTCTGTCTGTCTGTCTGTCTGTCTGTCTGTCTGTCTGTCTGTCTGTCTGTCTGTCCGTCCGTATGTCACAGCCACTTTATTCTGAAACTATAAGCACCACATAGCTGAAACTTGGTAGGTAGGTGTATTTTATTCACCGCTTTCCGATTCGGATACAAAAAGTAAGAAAAAATAATATTTAAGGGGGGGCTCCCATACATGAAACTAAAACCTAAATATTTTTTTTACTCAAACCTATGCGTGTGGGGTGTCTATGGATAGGTCTTTTAAAATGATGTTGAGGTTTCTATAACCATTTTTTCTTAAAGTGTAAGGTTTGAGATATAGACGCTTCCAAAGTGGTAAAATGGGCGTCCCCCCCCCCTCTAACTTTTGAACTAAGGAAGTGAAAATTTTGAAAAAAATATATGATGTAGATCTCAACAAAAACTTGCAACGAAAATTAGTTTGAAGGAGAGCGAACCAGTAGTTTTTGAGATATCGCACATTTTTATCAACCGCAAATATAACTTTGTCTTTCATACAAACACTATGAAAAACAAAGATATTTTCGCTGTCGCAATATATTGTGATGTTTTCGTTAAGTGACAGTAAGTGGACCCTGAATTCAGTTAAGGGTGGCACGGAACCCTCAGTGCGCGGGTCCGACACGCACTTAACCGGTTTTTTTGCGTACGGTCATTAAAGTGCTTATATTCAAGTGAGTGAGTTATCAACTAATATCAGTTTTAAAAAACGAGTGTTTTTAGTGCAAGTGATTATTAATAATGTAAGTATTCAAACGATTCTGTTTTTACACGATTGTCTCTATAGATGATTAGATTAATAAAGTACTTTAAAACATTATTTATTTGTTTAGGTCAAGCAAACAAGACGTGCACATGAGTGATAGCAGCTCCTCGAGCGACAGCAGCTCGTCAAGCAGTCGCGAGTCGTCCCCCGAGCGCGCGCCGCCGGCGCCGGAGCCTGCACCGCCTGCGCTCGCGCCTGCACCGCCTGCGCCCGCGCCCGAGAGGAAGAGGAAGTCCGTTCACTCGCATTCTACTCATAAAAGGTACCATTCGACTTTTCATACTTATTTTCAATTTTATATAGGGTCATTCAATATTAGTTATGATTAATTATTAAAAAGCTTTAGTTTTTATTTTTAATACTGACCTAGTCTTTTTTCATACTGGGTATTATTGGTATTATTTACTCGATATAATAATTTATCTCAAATGCAGAATTCAATGTTAGTTTAAAAATAAATAAGAGTAACCTCTAACCAAGAACATTTATAATTTCAGAACTAATAGTAATAGTCCCCCTAGCCGATTTCGACTACGGTGGCCAGTCACAAGGACCAACCGACTGCGCGGGACATATTATAGTGCACAAGTGTGTGCGCAAACACTGGTGCACTCTCTATTCCTTTCACTCTCATAGCCCGATGGGACAGCAATCTGACACGACCGGAGAGAGAACTGCCTCGGTGGCGCAGCGGTGAGAGGGTCGTATTTTTTCAGAACTAAACGTGATGAAAAGCCGAAGAAAAGTCAGAAGCATAGAGTGAAGACTGATGAGTGAGTTGCACAGCCGATTGCAGGGCCTTCTGCTAGAGTCATCGCGAGAGATATTATGGACACAGATTCGGATGCGGATGAAGATAAAAAATCCGGTAAAAGAGATGAACTTATTTCATATTTATGTCGTCGCGGATCGAACGGTATTTCGAAACAGTTCAATGCGGATGTTATGGGCCTACGTTTCGTAGACCTGAAACTTTATATGTGTGGTGAAATTGAAAACATTTCACCCATGAACAGGTGGCGACATGCTGTTGTTACTCTAAAAACTAAAATTAACGATGATAATCCGGCATACCGGTATTTAGTAAAATTCCTTAAAGAAGTTAAAAAGAACTTCAAAGATTGTCCAATTACTTATGTTAGTTCACCGAACCAGTAAAAAAGAATATTCAGTATTTATTTTTCCTGATTCTCTTAACTAAGATAGATAAGTTATCACGACTTCAGTAAAAAAAAATAACTTAACTTGTTAAAAACATTAGTTATATTATTATGACTTAGATCATAGACATATTGTGAATAATATTAGTACAATTATTATTTTGACTATTCATTTCTACCCTTACTTAAGATTAGTTTTATTAATATAATTGATTGTTACAGGATTGCTCTCATGTTATTACTTATTATTTTCCTTATTATTTTCGAGTTACATTGGTAGCAATACTGAAACAATCAATTCTAATGATAGTGACCATCTAAGTTTAAATCATTAGTTTTAATATTGTACTGAATATACTTATTAAAATATAATTAATGTTTATATTTCTATTCTTTAAGAAAAATACCTCACCAAAAAAGCCTTGAATGAAAAGTCGAATACAAATAAAATTAAGTTTTGTACTGAATGCAATATTAAAATACTAGAAAGCTCTTACAGATTTCATTTAAGAACTAATTTACATAAAAAGAATTGCTTATTGAAAACTAGTTTTGATAACATTAATATTATAGCTACAGCTTTTCAAAAGAGAGAATAGTTACCTATAGAGTAAACCCCAATGATACTGTTTGTTCAACTCCTGATGAATTTTTAAACGAAATAAGAGATGATGTGAAAAAATTAATAGTAATGAATTTGATCAAACATGGTTCCATAAAGCTTAATTTTGAATTGTTTGCTTATTTTAAACTACCTAGCTCAGATGAAAGCCACATGAAATCATTTAATGTTAAGTATGAGACTATATTTAAAAACACATATTTATTTGAACTCTATTTAAAAACTCAGAATAAATTGATTAATAAACTAAGCGAATTCCAGCACTGTGAGTCAGGTTGGTGTTTAAGTTCTGTCAGTCATTTAGAAATAAACATTAATAAATACTTTCCTCTAAGGGGCGGCAGCTATTTAGAATTACCAAAACAAATAAGCAGTACTAAAAGTTGTCTAAATGTGAAAAATTACGACAATCATTGTTTCGCATGGAGTATTGTGGCTGCTTTATTTCCATGTACAAAAAACGTTAACAGAACGAGTTCTTATCCATTTTACTCTTCAGTTTTAAATATTAAAGGAATGAACTTCCCACCATCATACACAGATATTCGATTATTTGAAAAAAGTAATCCTTCTATTAGTGTGAGCATTTATGGATTAGATAAAAATAATCATATCACAGGTCCGTTATACATGACAAAGCAGAGAAAAGAGAATCACGTTAACCTATTGTATTTTGAACAGAAATCAAGAGGTCATTACTGTTTAATAAAAGACTTAGCTAAACTAACTGGTCGTCAATTAAGTAAACATCATGGTAAAACATACTTGTGCGAAAGCTGTCTTCAGTTTTTTGTAACGCAAGAAAAATATAACTCTCATTCTTGTTCAAAAGTTTTAACAGTTTTACCAAATAAACATAGTAAATTAGAATTTAAAAATTATGAAAGGCAACAAAAAATTTATTTTGTTATTTATGCCGATTTTGAAAGTTTACTTTTAAACAGTCATGAAAAAAACAGTTGCTATACTGAAACTATTAAATTACATCAAACTTCATGTTTTGCATATTACATTTGCTGTTCGCATGATGAAAGCCTTAATAAACTTGTTCTTTATAGAGGATCAGATTGTGTTGAAGTATTTAAAAAGCGTCTTATCGAGGATGTAAGTTATATAGAAACCATACTGAGAAAGAAAAAACCCATGCTACCGTTGACACAATCACAAAAAGATGAACATGGTAATGCAAGTATTTGTCATATTTGTAAACTGCCTCTAATCATTACTGATAAAGTCGCTGATCATGACCATATAACTGGTGTATATAGAGGTGCCGCTCATACTAAATGTAACTTATTGTATAGAGTGTGCCCTTTTGTACCGGTAGTTTTTCACAATTTAGCAAACTATGATGCTCATTTATTCATAAAAGAATTAGCTAAATATGATGGTGAAATCAAAGTGATCCCTAAGACTAAAGAAAAATACATATCCTTCACAAAATATTTAAAAAATCCAAATTTTCCATCTGCAATGCAAATAAAGTTTTTAGACTCGTTTCAGTTTCTTAGTTCCAGTTTAGATATTTTAAGTCAAAACTTAGCAGACACCGATTTGAGACACTTACAGACAATAATTCATTCTCAAGAGGAGTTTAGTTTACTTCGTCAAAAAGGAGTATATCCATATGATTATATGGATTCATGTAAACGATTTGAAGAAAAAAGATTACCAAAAAAAGAACACTTTTACAATAGTTTAACTAGTCAGCATATTAGTGAAGAAGACTATTCTCGAGCGTGATAGATTATTCAATATTATTGTTAGTTTGTATTTGTATCAGAACATTAAAATTATTAGTTTAGTACATAAATAAAATGTATTTAGTACTTTTAACATTATTAAAAAAGAATTACAAATTAAAAGTTGTTAAACGGACGGCGAAATTCGAAGACTTTTCGAAGAATTACACATCCAACATCATATGATTGCCACTGGTACACCAAGGAGTAACGGTCAGGTTGAACGGTACGTTTTCACTGTCACTAACATGCTCAATACTATGTGTAACGAAATGTCAGATTGGCCGAACGTTTTATGGAAGGTTCAACAATCGATAAACACTACTGTTCAAAAGTCTACCGGTTTTTCACCTTTGCGTCTTTTAATTGGCGTTGAGGCAAACATACCATGTATACAATCACGATTAAATGATGTGCTTGATAATCCTAGCGATCTTTCAATCAATGTAGACGCTGATAGGGAGTTAGCCCGACAGAGACTTTTAGCAATTGCCGAAAAATTTTAAAAACGCTTTGATTCTACACGGCGCAATAATCTCGCATTACAGATAGGTGACCTAGTATACGTATCTCAAGACCACAGGCGAAATGACAAGTTATATCCTAGATTCAAAGGACCTTATGAAATAATATCCGTACTTCCAAATGATCGTTTTGCTCTGAGAGGTATGGGTAATTTGCGTAATATAATAATTGCTAGAGAAAAACTGCGATATTGGCCGGGAAAAATGATTGATGAAAGTATTACTACGAATGATGTACCTAGTATAAGTTAGATTATTGATTCTATTGCACGGTAATTACAACAATGTGATTATTTGAAACATTTGAGATTAAACTTTTCACAGTCAATTAATTTGAAAAAAAGCCGCTGGACGACCGTTACTTGGTACTGATCTATCCCACCGGCAGCGGGTGGTTGGGATTAGTATGTCTAGGTAGTCGGTATATATTCTAGTTTTCTCCGCTGGACGACCGTTTACTTGGTGCTAATCTAGCTCACTGGCAGCGGGTGGATGGGATTAGTACGTCTAGGTATTCGGAATACTTTCCGCTGGACGCTCGTTTGCTTGGTGTAAACCCGACTCATAAGCAGCGGATGAGGGGTTTAACACGTCTAGGCAATCGAGAGACAAAATTAATTGAAGAATATTTAAAGATAGAATATTGATTCCTAGATGTTTCAAATAATCACCAAACAATTAATTTATTTGCTTATTAAGTACTTTGAGAACAAAGTACATGTCAGTATGGCCGTGATAGATTATTCAATATTATTGTTAGTTTGTATTTGTATCAGAACATTAAAATTATTAGTTTAGTACATAAATAAAATGTATTTAGTAATTTTAACATTATTAAAAAAGAATTAAAAATTAAAAGTTGTTAAACGGACGGCGCGTAGCCGCGCCGGCTGTGGGTAATCACGTGGTCAGTTGTTTGTTCACTGGTATAAAACGGAGGCACTGCGGAGCGATAGTCAGTTGCCTTTGGGCTGGCGGAGAGTGAACATCGTATACTAAGGTATGATTATGTACATTATAATTATTACTGTAATATGGGATACCTATGCTGGTTAAATTGTGCTATGTGTAAATGAAATATATGTTGTATACTTACTATGTTATGAATTGTTATATACTTGTGTATTGTCATAAGTATCCCATAGTATATAGCTAACATTTTACATAAATAGATATATTATATACTTCCTATGTTAGATAATGCTATATACTTATGTCTGGCCGATATTATATAAATGATTATATCCTTCCTATGTTATATAAGGCTATATACTTGTGTCTGGCTATAAGTTTCCTAAGTATATAAAGGTATATAAGCGATATTTGTAGTTAAATGATTATGCCTTGCTTATGCTTATTAAATAATCAAATTGCTAAATTCTTGTGGTGTTTCTTGCTTATTTACGGAATAAATATTACTATATACAATATTCAGTTTATAATTTGCTATCCCTATTACATAATTAAATGATTATATTTATTAAATCTATCAAGCGCATGCAATTTGGAGAGTCTTTAACAATAAATCTCTCGGAGAATATACTGACTTATATTTGAAATGTGATGTGTTGCTTTTATGTGATATTTTCGAAAAGTTTAGAAATAGTAGTCTTAAATATTACCATCTCGACCCAGCTTATTATGTTAGTTCTCCAGGTTTAAGTTGGGATGCTATGCTTTTATATACAGGTGTTAAATTAGACTTGCTAGATGATAAAGAAATGTACGAAATGATAGAAAACGGAATACGTGGTGGTTTAGCACAGTGTTCGCTCAGACATGCTAAGGTAAACAATAAATACATGCCCAACTATGACGAATCACAAGCATCAAGCTATCTTATTTACTTGGACTGTAATAATCTGTACGGATATGCTATGATGCAGAAAATGCCTATGTCTGACTTTAGATTTTTATCCGAAGATGAAATTAAAGATTTAAACATATTAAGTATACCAGATGACTCTGAATTTGGGTACATTTTAGAAGTGGATCTGATTTATCCAGATAATTTACATTCAAGTCATAGTGATTTACCATTTGCACCAGAAAAACATATTCCACCTGGTGGCAAAACAAAAAAACTCATAGCAAATTTATATGACAAATTTTATTATGTTACCCATTATGTTTATTTAAAAGAATGCATGAGAAATGGTTTAGTATTGAATAAAATTCATCGAGTGATAAGTTTTCGACAACAAATTTTTTTAGCTAAATACATAGATTTAAATACAACATTGCGTCAAAATTCAACGTCCACGTTTGAAAAAGACTTTTTTAAACTTTTAAATAACGCTATTTTTGGAAAGACCATTGAAAACCGAAGAAAACAAGTAGATGTTAAATTGGTTTCAAAATGGAGGGACACAAATAATAAAACAAATAAGAAATTGGAGCAGAAAAACTGATATCAAGACCCAACTTAAAAAGTATAGCCATATTTTCAGACAATTTTGTTGCTATTCAATTAAAATTAGAAAAGATTATTTTAGATAGACCAATATACATTGGGTTTTCAGTTCTTGAGTATGCAAAACAACATATGTATAATTTCATTAAAAAGAAGTATAGCGATAAAGTTAAGTTATGTTACACTGACACCGACAGTTTACTTTATTTAATAAATAATATTGATTTTTATAGTGAAATTAAAAGTAATATCGTCCCCGTCGTGGCAAAATTAAATAACCAACAAAACCAAAGTTCCGAGATATTTGAGTTTTTGTGATTTTTTTAAACAAAAATGGCGATAACTTAACAAGCCGAAGAAATTTTACCGTCCAGATTTTGATATGTTATGAAGCTGCTTTAACTTCATAATTTAAATAGTCTATCATAATTCTACTTTCTATTATCTACACTATCTACATCTACACTAATCTACACTAATATTATAAAGAGGAAAACTTTGTTTGTTTGTTTGTTTGTTTGTTTGTTTGTTTGTTTGATTGTAATGAAAAGGCTCATAAACTACTGGACCGATTTTGAAAATTCTTTCACCATTCGAAAGCTACATTATCCACGAGTAATATAGGATATATTTAATTTTGAACAAAAATAGGGTTCCGTAAGATATTAGGGTTTTTCGGACACAAGGTGTAAAAAATCAACCAAAACTTTTACTTATTTTGCGTACCCTGCCTAAACTATTAAAGATAGAACCATAAAATGTTCTAAGTAATTGTAGATCTTATAAATATCTACAAAAAAGTCCGCGACATACTATACCTATCAATGTCGGGTGAGGCACAAGAACCTTTTTTTTTATTGAAAAATCTTGATTATTTTTTGGACTACATTTAAACGCGTTTATTTTACTCATGCTATTAATCCTTATCAAAATCTACATCTACATCTACACTTATATTATCTACACTAATATTATAAAGAGGAAAACTTTGTTTGTTTGTTTGTTTGTTTGTTTGATTGTAATGAATATCTACACTATCTACACTTCTACATTTACACTTCTACACTAATATTATAAAGAGGAAAACTTTGTTTGTTTGTTTGATTGTAATGAATAGGCTCATAAACTACTGGACCGATTTTGAAAATTCTTTCACCATTCGAAAGCTACATTATCCTCGAGTAATATAGGATATATTTAATTTTTAACAAAAATAGGGTTCCGTAAGATATTAGGGTTTTTCGGACACAAGGTGTAAAAAATCAACCAAAACAGTTACTTATTTTGCGTACCCTGCCTAAACTATTAAAGATAGAACCATAAAATGTTCTAAGTAATTGTAGATCTTATAAATATCTACAAAAAAGTCCGCGACATACTATACCTATCTATGTCGGGTGAGGCACAAGAAACATTTTTTTTATTGAAAAATCTTGATTATTTTTTGGACTACATTTAAACGCGTTTATTTTACTCATGCTATTAATCCTTATCAAAATCTACATCTACATCTACACTAATATTATCTACACTAATATTATAAAGAGGAAAACTTTGTTTGTTTGTTTGTTTGTTTGTTTGATTGTAATGAATATCTACACTATCTACACTTCTACACTAATATTATAAAGAGGAAAACTTTGTTTGTTTGTTTGATTGTAATGAATAGGCTCATAAACTACTGGACCGATTTTGAAAATTCTTTCACCATTCGAAAGCTACATTATCCACGAGTAATATAGGATATATTTAATTTTGAACAAAAATAGGGTTCCGTAAGATATTAGGGTTTTTCGGACACAAGGTGTAAAAAATCTACACATCTACACATCTACACAAATATTATAAAGAGGAAAACTTTGTTTGTTTGTTTGTTTGTTTGATTGTAATGAATAGGCTCATAAACTACTGGACCGATTTTGAAAATTCTTTCACCATTCGAAAGCTACATTATCCTCGAGTAATATAGGATATATTTAATTTTTAACAAAAATAGGGTTCCGTAAGATATTAGGGTTTTTCGGACACAAGGTGTAAAAAATCAACCAAAACAGTTACTTATTTTGCGTACCCTGCCTAAACTATTAAAGATAGAACCATAAAATGTTCTAAGTAATTGTAGATCTTATAAATATCTACAAAAAAGTCCGCGACATACTATACCTATCTATGTCGGGTGAGGCACAAGAACCATTTTTTTTATTGAAAAATCTTGATTATTTTTTGACTACATTTAAACGCGTTTCATTTACTCATGCTATTAATCCTTATCAAAATTAATTATTTCATCACTAAGTACAGTTAATGTTAATAATATTTGGTCTTTCAATGATTAAAATTAGACGTTTGGTTCTGAAGTTATAGCGATATTAAATTGGACGTTTGGTTCTGAAGTTATAGCGAAATTAAAATACATATTACGATTTCTGCTGCACGGCCGGCCCGTTGCGAAGTAGGCTTTACCAAGGCCCGGTGAGCGTGTGGGAGGGGGAGTTTAGATCTATGAGTAAGGAACCCGCGCGGCGCGATTTTCAGTAAAAATTTGTTTCGCACTCACGATAAACAAATCCCTGGGCCAAACATTCAAATAAGTAGGAATTTATTTACGAAAAGAATGGTTTTACGCATGGGGTCGGGGCTCCCGAGCATCAGTATATTTTGTTACCAGAAAATAATGTAACGTCAAATGTTGTGTATAGAGAAGCTCTACAATAATAGCTTAAGTTTTCTATCCTAAAACAACGGGTTGCACTCCGGGACTTAACAACTAACACCCACAGAAAGAAAATCTGTTCAGCATGCGGATAGTAACTGCTTCGTCGAAGTTAGTGTCGGTGTCTGTGAATTGACATGGGAATCATTTGTTTGCTGACCGTGTCTTTCCTGGGTAGCCTTTTTGCAGCGGTAACCGACATTCACGCGGGCGGAGCCGCGGGCGACCGCTAGTTTTAAATATAAAAATAAAAAAAAGTAATTATTTAGTTTTGCCACAAACGTATTTTACAACAAAATTGCAATTATCAAGTTTTTGTATGTCACTTTTGCAAGTTTTGGCACACAACCAAGTAATACTTTTTTTATATTACCTACATCATCCCACTGCTGGGCAAAGGTCTGCCCCAATTCTTTCCATTTGTCTCTGTCAGCGGCCAACGACACCCAATTTCTCGCAAAGCTGGACAGATTGTCACTCCACCTCTTTCTAGGTCTACCCATTCGTCGGTAGCCGTCTGGTGGTATTCGGGTGCATTCTACACACATGCCCCGCCTACTCCCATTTAAGCTTTGCTGTCTTTTCGCCTACATCTGCTATTCCAGTTCTGGAGCGTATTGTGGTATTCCGGATCTTATCGATCCTTTTAATATGGTGAAAGGAACGCCAGGGGACATTTCTTCCAGAGGCCACCTCAAAGGAAATGGACCTGGTTGAATCCGAATGGCACGACGAGAAATGAGATAGACTTCATCATGACTACCAAGAAACGGTTATTTAATGATGTCTCCGTGATCAACTGAATAAAGACCGGTAGGTAGTGTTTACCGGATGGTTTGAGGCACATGGAATTTAAATGTCAAATTGGAAAGGTCTCGCTTGATGAGGTCCACGCTCCGACCTACTCGTGCCCATATCCAAAATCCCGAGAGCTTTCAACTCGAGTTGTCAAACCGCTTTGAGTGCCTAAAGAATTGCGTTTCAGTGGACGAAATAAACAACGAGTTTATGGAAACTATTCAAACGGTGGGGTCTAAGATTTGTCCTGGCCGTAAAAATCGTCCTCTAAGACTCTCGATCCACACTCTCGACCTTATAGCAGAACGTCGATCTATAGCATTGAAGACCTCCGTTAATGCTGAAAACTACAGTAGGTTAAAAGACGAATATGGAAGTCCCTACGACACGACATTTCTTCCTTTAACACGAACAGTATTAAAGAACCGATAGAGTGAAAACAAGGCTCCCAAGCAAGAGACATGTCTATTGGGCAAAGCCTGATGACGAAGCTTAAGACGGAGGGTGGCAGTCTAGCGTCGACAAAAGCAGATGTTTTGAGCGAGATCGAGAAGTTCTATGGGCAGTTGTACACCTCAGTTGCCGAACCTGTTAATAGCTAAGGCCGGACACCCAAAAGCTATCCTGACCCGACATTACACCGAAGACATCCCGGACATCAGCCTCTACGAGATAAGGATGGCCCTGAAACAGCTTAAAAACAACAAGGCACCTGGTGAGGACGGAATCACAGCACTCAAAAGGACACCGGTTCTCAAAGTCCTTCAGAGACTCTTTAATTCCGTGCTGCTTGAGGGCTGCCTGAGTCATGGAACAGGGGTTTGGTGGTGTTGTTTTTCAAAAAAGGAGACAAAAGGTATGACTGGTAGAGAATGCCATATGGCGTTAAGTCCACCTTTTGTACAAACTCTGGTTGTGCAATACAGTATAAATAAATAAATAAAACCTTATTGAGGAACTATAGGCCCACCTCAGCCCTGAGCCATGTCAACAAGCTGATTCAAGAGTTATCACAAATCGTCTCGCACGTAGATTTAATAAGTTCCAGCCTTTCGAACAAGCCGGATTAGGCCTGATGGTCGTTGAAGCAGAAGTGTTCTACATTGGAGACCCTTAGGCGACCTTGTAAAGATTGCAGTCGTTGTGGGAAATCGTGGGGGAGGCCTAAGTTCAGCAGTGGACTGGTCCTTTGGTTGATTATGATATTTTTTTTTTTATCATAATCAACCAAAAAAATTTTTTTTTTTTTTTCGTCTGGCAACATTACAGCTAACAGCTGATCAACTTTTGTCCCCTAAAATAATTTTAATTTAATTAGTTTTTAAGTGTTTAATAGGTCAAAAACGTAAGAAAAACGTTTAATAATAGTATTCTGTGAGTGTTTTGTGATAATCAGTGTTTAAAAATACGTATTTAGTGCTAAGTGCTACGCCAGTGATAACCGGTCAATGACATAGCAAAATTCAAATTGTGATTCGTTGTCATCGCTTTCATTACATCAAATCTAGCATTGTAACCGTGTGTAATTAACATATCACACGTTTATAAGCTTATTTTTATAAATAACTAACAATTACCTGAGCTACGAGTTTGTGTTTCTACCGCGTTGAGGTTATAACTTTGTTTACATTCTATAAATAGCCTCGAGTTGGTCGAGCGGCACCTTGGTTTACGTTTTGTTTTGATTTATTTATTTTAACGTAAATATGCTTACTCGCAAGGCCTGCGCTCGCCAGGAGCAGTCCAAGCTCAGGATGGCTTTGAGCGAACTACAGGCGGCCAAGGAGTTGATCGAACAACTGCATAGGGAAAGAGATGACAATGAAAGGGAAATGTTAGGTGAGTTTGATAGGAACTCTAAACTAAGAAAAGAGATGGCTGAGCTGCACACCAACTATAACTCACTTATCAAAGAAAGGGACCAATTGAAATTGGTTATAGAAGGGTTCGGTGAGTGCTGTGAGGAGTATGAACGGAACCTGAAGCGCATATCTGTTCTTGAACAAGATCATGGTGATGCCCATAATCATATCAACCAGCTGGAGACGGAGAAACAGGACCAAATAGACAGCCAGACCACGGGGTCTCATTCAGAACATAGGTTTCATAGCTTGTAAATTTTCTCGATAGATGGCGCTACCTGTCTGGCCATCGGAGCAACGATTTATTAATTTGGATTAAAAACCAAAAATACATGAAGATAATATCCAAAAAATATGTAAATAAATATTTTAAGCCGTTTAAAACAGATAAAACTTGATACTACCCAATTTTTTCTCAAAAAGTAAAAATGTTGTAAATATTATAAAAGCACAAATAAAAGCATGCTTAAACGACATAGACGCCTCTGTCGGTATATGATAGAACTTTGCGGCATATTTATGAGGTGGTAATAGATGGCGCATTTTCATAGAACGTTTTTGTTTGTCCATTGATTATAATGCAACTTTAAAAACTAAGCAAGTACGAATTAGGTTATGCAATTTATTTTGATAGGCCACTGGGCGGTAGAGTAAACAAAATAATGTTGATAACCGCATCCGTGAGCGTTTAAACATTGGTAGGTTTCATAAAACAATAGGATATAGGTAAAATATTTGAATAGTTTTATAACATTCTAAGATTTCTGAACATCATCACATGAACTTATAACCAACAAAAAGGCAATTCTAGCACTTTACGGTTTTCTCCGAAACTTTGTTGTCTGTAATTCCACAGATTTCATAATTGGCGTCGACTGTTTTTAAACGTTTGCAGTTTTCAAAATGTCAAAGGTTAATGCACAATGATAATTGATAATATTGATTGATAATAATAACTGTTTAATTGTCATCACCACGACGTTGGTTTTGTAGTGAATGATGAAGATTTAGGTTGACCATGACTAACAGTTTGGTAGGACAAATTTGTTTTTTTTTAAGAAATTAAGCATGATAACAATGCTAGCTGTCTGTCACAGGTTCACAGTTGTCTTTTTACAAGTGCAATTTATATAACAAAGACTATCTTGTTAAACATGTGCTTCTACACTAAGATGTCCCTTAGTGCGAACGATTTCATAAAAATATGTAAAATCCGTTTTTTATTGCTTGTCAAATATTGTACACATTTTTTTTTTCTTTTAAAGAATATCAGTTAACGAAATCAGTAAAAAAAGTAACATTCATTAACTATTTGATTTACAAAGATCTCAAGTGTTCAACGATAAATTACCTAATGCAGGTTGTGATTGTTGTGTTAAAAAGAATGATTTCGTTAACAAGAAATTTCAAGATTGTTTACAATATTCGACAAGCAAAGAAAAACTGACGTTTCATCCAAACCCTGACCGCGCCGTAAGTTGCTTAGCATCGGTATTAATACTGCCACCACTGCGCTACGATCGAGCACCTCTTCTTTCTATTTTCGTATCATATTATAATCAAAATAAAACATTTAAATCACTCAATGTTAAATATGAATGTTTTCAGATTGACAATAGCAATTACTCTGTCACACTTCCAAGCGTCATCCGGATACCAGATTCGATGAGCATTGAAACAGGTGCATAACCTAAAAAAATGTTTCTACAGGGATTTTCTATATTTCTCGTTTGAGAATCTCAATTTTTTGTAATTAACTGTAGCAAACGTCTTTCAAGTGACTATTATCACGCGGTCACACATATTGTATTTGCACGGCCTTTAATCACTTTTTCCAGACACGAATTCGCTACTTGACGCCATTTTGTTTTGCTCAGCCGTGGCACGAAAAAGAACTGAATTAAAAAAAATTGGCATTATGCATACTGCGTTTCAATTGTACCTACATAAATGTTGCGGCATTTCATAAAATTCCGCCACTTTTGATTAACATTTCTATCGCCGCTTATATTATTATGCCGCGGCATGTTGAAGAATAAGTTCTGGTTTTTGGCACACGTGTCTTATTGTTTCGCTGATTATCATAATGTGGGGAGGCCTATGTTCAGCAGTTGACGTCTTTTGGCTGATAATGACGATGATGATGTTGAGTGGTGATTATTATATTATATTCTTTCTTTATTGCACTTAAAAGATGTACAGAAAATACAAGAAGTCACAATGTGAACAAAAGTGGGCTTATCCCTAAAAGTGATCTCTTCCAGCCAACCCATAGGTATTGGAAATGAAATAGTTGCGGTTATCGGCAGTTATATAATGCTAAAATGAGATTATTTTTCGTTCAGTTAGTTTAAAAAAATATAAACATGTTTATCTGCTTAGTAGGTACCTGGGTGACTAGCTTTGCTGTATTTTATTTTAGACTAATAAGACTAAGGTTTTTGATAAAGGGTACCCAATAATAGTTTTTCTCGTTTAGCAGATAATGCGTAGATAGATTATTGGCGATGCGAAGATTATCCACGCCTTTAGCGGTGAAATTAAGAAGCTGTCAACTTTTTTAAGTCAGTCTTCTATAATACATTCATTACCTGCCCGCCACTAATTAAAGTAATAGTTTTTAAGAAATGTTTGTCGTGTATACAGTTCTATTAATTACTCTTCCACCATGATCAACACAAGCCCATCACCTCTTTTCAATATACTTGTAAAAATAGAATATTTACTATGCATGAAATAAATTCAAATTCAAATTCAAATTCAAATATTTTATTTCAGACGTTGGTCCATAGTGGGTTAGTAATAATAACTTACGTTCTAGTGTTAGTTATAATAATAAAAATATGTGTGCAATTAATTATTTCTATCGGTGTGGAGCTGCATCCATCTCCGCAGGATATTAATATTTTTTTACTCCATCGTAGTACCTATTTAACTATACATACTTTAAATCTGCCATTATAAAATGTTTTATCTAATCGATGATTTGTAGATAGATGCCGTACACCATGACACCCTTAACTAAATTCGGGATCTACTTACTTTTACCTAACGAAAACATTACATTTGTGACAACAAAAATAACTTAGTATTTCTTAGTGTTTGTATGGAAGACAAGGTTATATAATTAAGTTGATAAAACTGTGCAATATCTCAAAAACTACTGGTTCGATCTCATTCAAACCAATTAAATCTATAAGTATATTTTTCAAAATTTTTACTTTCTTAGTTCAAAGGTTAGGAAGGGGGGGGGGGGGGGGGGGCGCCCATTTCACCACTTTGGAAGCGTCTATATCTCAAACGTTAAACTATTGTTTGAAAATGTTGCAAATTTTTAGTTTAGTTTTTGAGTTATGAAGTTTTATTTATCTAAGCATCGAAATCATTAACATATCATATTTTTATCCAATTTGTTCGTTGTTATATTATTAAGTTACAAAAATCAACAAAATATTTGAGAAACAATAAATGACTTAATGAGTAGGAGTGGGAATAACTGCTTGAATTCGCCAACATAATTTAACACTTTTGTTACTAATAAATAACATGTTAATTTAGACGTTTCAGAAATGTGTTATTTTTATTACTTATAGTCGATCTGATATGTTAACGAATTACTGCAACCAAAAACCTGTCTTACTGCACTGACTTAAAACACAATTTTAAATGTCATGGAAAATGTTATTTTTATGAGTTATCGTCGATCTGTTATAATGTCGAATTACTGCAACCAAAAACCTGAAAATATCCCTACGGTTATTTTTATTAGCTCTATATAGATAGACTAACCGATAGCAGTTATGTTATCGAATTACTGCAACCAAATACCTGTCTTATTGCCATGTTCTGCTTAGCCCAAAGGTATGACTGGTAGATAATGTCATATGGCGTTAAGTCCACCTTTTGTACAAACTGTGGTTGTGCAATAAAGTATAAATTAATAAATGACGGTAGAAGTATTGTAATACTTTCATTCAGAAATATGTTGTTTCTTTAGGAAAGAAATTATGATAATTTTTAGAAATATCTTAGTGTTCATTAGAACCAAAAAACGTTAAATTTATGACTATGTGTAAGGTTAGGAAATGACACTTAGTTCGCAAATGATAAGTCGGTAACATAAAATGTGTTACTGTAATTGGGAAGTGAAATCGGCTAAACAATGTTCTGCTAACTGACAAAGAGTAGTTAGTATTATTTTTGGAAGAAGTACTTTTTATTCGTTTTTTTTGTCACGAGAATATTTAAATGTGAACTTTACGAAAACCAAAACGGATAATTTAATCTTATTTAATATCTTCATAATTCGTCCTATGCGCAAATCAGATTTTATTTCTGATCTGAGTCTGGTTTTGACGTAAACGTTGTTAAATCATGGTTACCCTAAAACTATAACTAACGTCGAAAATTGAACGAGTTGTCATTTTCCTTTGGCATTTTGCAAAGCTGCGAGCGTTTATATTATATACTAGCGGTCGCCCGCGGCTCCGCCCGCGTGAATGTCGGTTACCGCTGCAAAAAGGCTACCCAGGAAAGACACGGTCAGCAAACAAATGATTCCCATGTCAATTCACAGACACCGACACTAACTTCGACGAAGCAGTTACTATCCGCAGGCTGAACAGATTCTCTTTCTGTGGGTGTTAGTTGTTAAGTCCCGGAGTGCAACCCGTTGTTTTAGGATAGAAAACTTAAGCTATTATTGTAGAGCTTCTCTATACACAACATTTGACGTTACATTATTTTCTGGTAACAAAATATACTGATGCTCGGGAGCCCCGACCCCATGCGTAAAACATTCTTTTCGTAAATAAATTCCTACTAATTTGAATGTTTGGCCCAGGGATTTGTTTATCGTGAGTGCGAAACAAATTTTTACTGAAAATCGCGCCGCGCGGGTTCCTTACTCATAGATCTAAACTCCCCCTCCCACACGCTCACCGGGCCTTGGTAAAGCCTACTTCGCAACGGGCCGGCCGTGCAGCAGAAATCGTAATATGTATTTTAATTTCGCTATAACTTCAGAACCAAACGTCCAATTTAATATCGCTATAACTTCAGAACCAAACGTCTAATTTTAATCATTTACAGACCAAATATTATTAACATTAACTTTACTTAGTGATGAAATAATTAATTTTGATAAGGATTAATAGCATGAGTAAATGAAACGCGTTTAAATGTAGTCAAAAAAATAATCAAGATTTTTCAATAAAAAAAATGGTTCTTGTGCCTCACCCGACATAGATAGGTATAGTATGTCGCGGACTTTTTTGTAGATATTTATAAGATCTACAATTACTTAGAACATTTTATGGTTCTATCTTTAATAGTTTAGGCAGGGTACGCAAAATAAGTAACTGTTTTGGTTGATTTTTTACACCTTGTGTCCGAAAAACCCTAATATCTTACGGAACCCTATTTTTGTTAAAAATTAAATATATCCTATATTACTCGAGGATAATGTAGCTTTTGAATGGTGAAAGAATTTTCAAAATCGGTCCAGTAGTTTATGAGCCTATTCATTACAATCAAACAAACAAACAAACAATCAAACAAACAAACAAAGTTTTCCTCTTTATAATATTAGTGTAGATAGTGTAGATAATTGACAACACCATTATTTTTTGTATTAGAAATTATTCCAAAGAAAACTGATTTCCTTCATAGGTAACGCCGCGAACAAACATGAACATGAAACGAACACTGTCGAAATAATAATTCGGCGCGCGGCGTGAGACTAGCGTGGGCTCTCCTCGAGAGGTCACGCGAGCCGGCCGAGCCGTGCAACAGCCTCGCTCTGTCTCGCTCTTGCAGTACCTACTAAACTAACCAATCTATCCGTACTCTTTACTCTCATAATGGGGACTGAAACAGAACTACTGAGAGTGCCGTATTGGACGGTCCTTGTGCTAGTGAACAAAAGATAAGGAGGAACTTGATTTCTGAAGTACTTACAAGTTGCATTTATTTAGGAAACCTACTCTACTTTTATATGATGGATGACGAAAAGCGACGTTTTAATTTTTTCATTTACAAATTACTGTCATAAAATATAAAACATTTTAAATTATTTATTTTAGTAGTTTTAGGACATCTTGTCACATATTATTTTACACTGATAAAAACAAAAACAACATTAAAAAAGAAGAACATATAGTACTGGGATTCGAACCCGCGTGTTTCTAATCCGAGGCCGCCTTACTAATCCGCTGCGCCATAGTGTCATTAACAATCGTAGCGAAATTTACCTTTCTATTTTAGTTACATTATTTTAACCCTATTTTAGTGCTACAGCCACTGTCAGCCACTACAGCAATGAGTTTAGCGCCATCTATTGAGATACTAAACACGTAGACTAGTTGTGAGCAATCGACATGCTTATCCGTGAATCCAGTCTACGTAGCGCCATTTATTGACGTGCTGAACACATGAACTAATTGCGAGCAATCGACATGCTTTATTTCGTGAAATGCAACAGTCTACGTAGCGCCATCTAATCCATGTTGTAGTATTCCAAATGAAAATTTCGGGTGCCCGCAAATATTGGCCAGTTACGGCGGAACCGTTTTCTTGTATGAGATGAGGTATCTGTACTAGTAGTATTATATTATCTGTGGCCAAACCAACCTTTTATTTAATAAGTTGGTTGGTAGTGCGCCCAGCATGACAACAGCTGCACCTAGTAATCAACCAATTTTGACCATAGATTTAACTAATGACACACCTTCTAAAGGTATTACTAAGTGCAGCAAAAATAAGTTCAAAAAATATGTTAGAATAAACCGTTTCATAAAAAAAAACTAAAAAATTAATCAAAAACCAAAAATCCTTATACACTAAAGTAAAATACATAAATGAGCGGAGACAACTTGGAGATGAACTGGATATGTATTCATTAATTTTAGAACAAAATGTAGGTAAATATGAGAAAGATGTGATGAGTTTAGAATGTCAAATTAGGGAACTTAGGCAGTCATTGAAAATAATGACTGAAACTTATAATTGTACAAACAAGGAGTATGGTGAACATATCCAGGCTTTGACAAATATAATAGCTTCCTGTGAATGTAATTCTTCACATATAATTTCAAAAAACTCCAATAATATATCTGGGTCTGAGTCATCACAACTCACCGATAAGATTACTAGAAATAAGTGTAGTGTTAACACTTCTTGTGCTCAACCCAGTGGATCGCTGAGCAAGTCTGTTAAAAAAATAGTTTTGTTTAGTGATCAGATTGAGAAAAACATGGGCCACTTATTATTAAACTACATGGGACAAAATGTGATCAACCATTGCATGCCAGGGGCATCATATTCAGAAATAGTTAAGAAAGTGCTTTCTTTTGAGTTTCAAGAAAATTCAGATTTGATTATTTTCATAGGAAACAGAGGTAATATGAACAAGAAAAACCTAATTACATACTTTGACAGTTTAAGACAATTAAATGTGAATAAAACACTATTGTTTACATTACCTTATAGTAGTGGATTGCCAGATGAAGAAAATAATATAAGATATAAACTTAATTTGCAACTGCACAAATTGACATCCTATGAGGTGAATAAATTCCACCTACTTGACATGAATAATTATTTTAAAAACAAAGTGTATTTGACGAGAGATAATTATTATGTCAATAATTATTTCAAACGACAGATAGCAATGTCGCTATCATATTATTTTGATTATTCAGCCAAGAACTTGGCTACCAAATCTGCTTTTATTGAGCAGATTATTGACATGAATATTCAACCATTGGAATCGCTTCCAATAACCAACAATCATTTAAATTCGAATATCAGACAATAGAGGATAACTCTTGCTTATCAGAAATTGTAGAATCAAATCAATTAAATATAGTACATCAAAATATTCAAGGCTTTTCTGGAAAATATTTGGAAATTGAATTATTTGTAAATAAAATGAATATTCATGTTCTCTGCATAACTGAGCACTGGCTCAAGCAGCACGAATTGATGCTATCGATAGATAATTATAATCTTATTAGTTCGTTGACTAGGGAGACTGCAATTCACGGCGGGACACTTATATTAATTAATAATAAACTTAAATCTAAAGAGCGAAAAGACATATGTTAACGCTGTCAATTATGGAATACTTAAAAGATTTATCTATGGAATAGTTGTATAAAGCTCATGGAAAGAAGTAAAAGCTTCCATCACTAAGACCAGTGAAGCTCTTTATCACTACATTCACCCGTTCATAGATTGCCTTACACATTCATTATAAAAACAGTTCAATAGGGCGTTATCATGCTACTGGCAAATAGGACGATAAAAAGACATCATTTTTAGAATAGACAGTGTATGTTTGTTTTTATTTTATATTACACTCTATCTAATAGGTTAGTAAGGTATTGATGAATTCAGTTACAATGCTAATACATGATGTAAGTAAGTAGTTAGAATCAATTTGATTCACGTACAAGGCAATGTAAAGAAAATAAAATTATTTGGAAAATAAATTTCAATTATGCAAAAACTACCGGTGCCATGTTCTAATTTCTGTACCAATAATCTTCGAATATTAGGTATCAATAATCTACTAGGTGAATCAATATATCTAATCGAAACAATACTTTAACCTTTTAAATGATAGATAAAAGCTTTTATAACTTCTGTGGTAACAGATAAGATATCTAAGATAGAACTAAAAACTAACTTACTCATTAATTAAATATAAGTCAACTTTCTAAGTTACAATTGAGCTCTTTATGAGTACAGCTAGATAGGTTCGAGTATAGGAAAGAATAATTGAGTAACGAATCTACTGTTAATATTTTTCTCAATAAAATTACTATTGATGTATTATTTTGTTAAGTGTTTTGCTAAACTACTTTCTCAAAATCTTTCATGGAATACAGTGTATTGGAAATATAAAGTTTTATAAAATATAGGTTCCCTTAACATCGAACAAATGTTTTAGTATACAGTACTTATTGACTAAATCAAGTTAATACATTAATATTATGCAATTTCGCACAAAATGTAATTTATGTTAAAACAAATCTTAACAAATACGAGTATTATGTATGTGTCTTTGAATCTGTTCTTTAGCGTACATAATATCTCGTTACCGAATATGTTTTATCGTATTTATACTTTGTGATCGGTAAAATTCTCTAAAATATTATCAACTTGAGGAAAGGCCTGCCCAGCAGTGAGATGCTTACAGGCTAACTTTACTCTACTTTTACTTAATTATCAAACTTGTTTGGTTTCGTTGCCTTTGGAAATTATTAAACATTAACAGTAAACATAATGTCAATTATAAAATTTCATAAATGTCATAGGGGAGACCGAGGAGGGTTGTGACAGAGGAGAGTTGTGACACGCGCGATTTCGCTGTATCTGTGACCGTTAGCGAGCTGTCAACGTCGCACATTTATTGTTTTCTAGACTGCTTATTAGATTTAGTACGCGCCAACGGCCCACGAGGAGCGGCTGAGTTACTGTGACGCTGTCATCTAAAAAACGACCAAAAGTAAGTTTTTGATCATAACTTTCTGATTCTGTCTTTTGCTATGTATTACGGGAGCATTAGTGTAATATTTTTTCTAATTTGCATCGGGCCTTCAAGATTCAAAGCCATTCATAATTTTATTGAGATCTCTTACTGTTTGGAGGTTATACATTATTATTCTGGCACACTCACGATTTTGCGCACCTAGGAGAGTTGTGACAGGCTGTCACAACTCTCCTATTTTATTTACTAACAAGTGATATGGCTATTTTGTATGCATTCGATTGCTGCATTGCTTTTTTATTGTTTCAGAATGCCTAATACATATGTTCGTAAAACGGAGAGAGGAATGGCTAGTATCGAAATTTACGATCTGGCCTTTGAAGAGGTGACGGTTAGAGGCCAAAGCCTTCGAAGTGCAGCATCTTCATATAATCTAAATTATATCAGCCTTACCACAAATCACTTAAACAACGTTTTAGGCACAGTTTAACAAGATTTTAAGAAAATCCTTACCACAAATCAGTTTTTGGCGCTAAAACACTCTTTTAAACAGTGTTTTAGTTAAACACCCTCCCCCCTATTTTATCTAGTGTTTAACCTCAAAAAATTGACAGATTGACATTTGACAACTTGACTTTCGTTTCGCGGTAAATCAAATTCGTGCTTTCCTATAGAAAATATTATGGATGATTGATTTCACAACAATTAATTTATTGATCACACAATTAATTTATTATTCAACAAACCAACAAAACAAGTCCGCGCACCGGTACTTTATAGACATTAGACACTATTTTAGACACTCTTTTGTAAAATCAAATTCCACTCAGCAACTCTATGACGGTTTGTGTTTGTATCCGTGTTTCTGTGTTTTACCACGTCTTTCGAACTTTCTATAAGCTGTATAAGGATATCCTGAAATAAAATAAACAATTACAATGCTATCACGTTTCCAAACCCCACATACGGCGACTATGTGGTAGTTATTATTATCCATTTGATTTACCTTTTCGTTTTTTGTCCAATTATCCTAGCGATCTTTCTATTTTTGATTCATGTTGAAAACAAATCAGTCAATACACAACAAAATACGACTTTTTACAAATGAATTAAAAACGCGCTCTTTCTTTACAAACTCCTGTAAAAAAGGCAAAACAAATCAGATTCTTCTCATTCTGCTGTCATCACAACTTTTTTTTAAACATTTGGGTTGAGATACTATTCAGCCATCATTTCAAGAAACTTTTGTTCATTTACTCTGCAGTGTGTTGAATGCAACCTGCGTAATAAGAAATGTAATGAATGAACTGAGAGTGAATGAATGAGTGTTTGAATCTAAAACTGGTGTTTAGCTAAACACTACCCAAAAACCTATTTGTGGTACAAAATGTTAAACACTGTTTTAAACCCTTTTTAAATTTAAAACAGTTTTTTACTAAACATGACTTAAAACCAGTTTTAACGGATGATTTGTAGTAAGACTGTATGTCTTTACAAAGATACATTAAAAAGAAAAAGGCACATCAACAACAATTATCAGACGAGGCTCCATCTGTAGGCTATATCAGCCCAACAGTTTTTACGAAGGACGAAGAAAAGATATTGAGCGATTATATGTTGACTTGTGCCGCGTCTAATTATGGACTGACTACAAAAGAGACAAGGAGTTTAGCCTATTTATTAGCAAAAAAACACAATAAAAAAGTTCCTGAATCATGGGAAAAAAACGAAATGGCTGGAGAAGTGTGGTTAAAGCTATTCATGAAGAGACATTCAAATTTATCTCTTAGGCTACCTCAAGCTACAAGCATCGCTCGCGCCACGAGCTTTAATAGGACAAATGTCGCTGCCTTTTTTGAAAACTATACAGGAGTCTTGGCCAAGCATACTCTCAGCGGTAAAGATGTATGGAACGTCGACGAGTCCGGGATTACTACAGTCCAAAAACCTGATAGAGTAATCGCACGACGTGGAGAAAAACAAGTCAGTGCGATGACTTCTGCGGAAAGAGGAACCTTAGTAACGCTGGCTTTTGCTGGGAACGCCTTGGGTAATTATATACCACCTATGTTTATATTCCCTCGAAAGCGATTTCAAGAACATTTTATTCGGGATGGCCCAACAGGTTCAGTAGGAACAGCAAATGGATCCGGGTGGATGCAGGAAGACGACTTTCACTTTTTTCTTGAACATTTTACAAACCACGTGAGGCCAACAAAAGAGCAAAAAGCTTTGTTACTTCTGGATAATCATTCATCCCACATGGCTTTGAAAAATATAGAGTTTTGCAGGGAAAACGGCATAATTTTGCTCACGTTCCCTCCACACTGCACACACAAGCTGCAACCAATGGATCGTGCAATTTTTGGTCCTCTTAAAAAGGCCATTAACACAGCTTGTGATAATTGGATGCGGTCAAATGCTGGCAAAGTTATGTCTATCTATGATATCCCTTCCATAACAAAAACTGCCTTTGATGTGGCGATCACTGCAAAAAATATCAGCGCTGGTTTTGCTGCAACAGGAACATGGCCTGTTAATACAGATATTTTTGGAGAAGCAGATTTTTTGCCAAGCCAAGTTACAGATCGCATTTTGACCAATCCTGTGCCAGAACAAGCTTCCATTACTGCAGAAGAAGAATTGATAGAAAATCCGGAAGAAGGAACCCCCACCCAAAATTTGTCAGTTGATATAGTTGAGAACGACGTTGTTGTTGGGGAAGGTCTAGAAAAAAGAGATCACAACGAGCACGTTGGATTAGAAGAACGTAATGTGACTCCTCTTGTTATGACCGGCGACAACTCTAAAGAGCCTGCAAATATTGAACCTGTTGCATCTACATCTACAGTTCGTAATCCACTTGCCACCCAATCTAATGTATTCTCGCCAGAAACAATAAGGCCGTTGCCTAAAGCTCCGCCAAGAAAAGCCACGCAACAGAATAGACGTAAGATCAAGTCTGCCGTGCTAACAGATACACCAGTTAAAGATGAAATTGCTGCCATAGAGGAAAATAGGAAAGTGAAGAACGTGAAGAAGCGCATTTTTACTGATAAAAATGCTAAGAAACCAAAGGGGAAAAAACCAAAAAATAAATCAAAGACAAAGAATATTCGTGACGAAGAGGAGGACGATAATGAGGGCAGTGATGGCACAGAAAATGAATGTTTTTGCTTATGTTGCCTCGAGCCCTTTGCCAATAGCAGGCCTAACGAAAAATGGGTGCAATGCATTAATTGCAAAGGATGGTCACATGAAGATTGTACTGGGGGAGAACTGCAATACGAGTGTCATAATTGTTTTTCGGATTAAACTAATATAAAGTATTTTTATTCTCTCTGTGCCATTTAGAAAGATGATTTATTTTGTCAAGTTTTAATAATTATGTTACTTAATTAGCCAAAGATTATGATTAAAACTGTTTCGTAATTACTTGTTCATTTTTAATCTACAAAAAGTGCCGATAAATTCCAAACACTGAAGTGTCACAACTCACCTCGAGCACTGTCACAACTTACCTTGGTATTAGGAGAGTTGTGACACGGGTTGTCGCTTTGGTTTTAATCCATTTTCTCGGGAAACTTATTAGTTTTGTGTATTTTTATTTTTGATTCTCATAGAGAATAAAACAAGCTTTGACTGATGTAAAGTTCACAGATATAGGTCAATTTTTAACCAAAATATACGAGTGAAAGCAAAAAGTGTCACAACCCTCCTCGGTCTCCCCTACTATAAATTTAAAACAAACCTTAACTTAAAAACTTTAAAATTATTTACTAGGTATGCGCTTCCATCAAGATCGCTACAAAATTCATAATACCCTTTAGTGATGAAGGTACATGATAGACTCGCGCTGACTTGGATGTTTTATTCATTCTACTACATTCTCTCGAAGTATATTTATTCACATCTACTTAAGATAATCACGTTTAGTTAGTGTTCACATATTCAAATAGTCCGTACAACTGAGGCAGCAATTCATTGTCAAAATTAGATGTACTCAAAAGGGTCTATATATAAATATTTCCGTCTCTGAAATACAACTTCACAACTTATACAATTGTACACTTACTCATTTAGTTACAATGGTTTTTTTTTATATGAAAGTATAACTTATTAACCTGTTACATAAGATAATGTTTAAATGCTGCATAAACGTTATATCTCTCGTACACGTGTATGAACAAACAATACATATACATATACACATCTCATCAACATCAAGTCATCTCTTCTACAGTATTGTTCCCTCTGTCTTTGAGTGGTCGTTAGTTAGGTCTGTAGTCTACTACGCTACGTGGTCTAATCGGTAATCTGAATGACATTATGCGTCCTGGAGAATTCCACGCCGCGCCGTGACGCATAAATCCAATCGGGCTCTATTGAGATCGTATAGCATCCACACAATCGAACTCGTCCCTTGCTCTTGCTTGGTAGTTGAACTCAACGTGTTTCGTGTCTCAGCTGTAGTCCTCAACGGAAGCTAACGGACATTCTTGACTGGGTCTATGTGAAACAAAACAAAACAATTATGATCTCTTTTTTTTTAAATCAGTTTACTATGCCATTTTCTGTATATTGTAATATTATGTGCATAAGATTTCACGAAATATTACGAGTGAATTATTTTCTTTAAATTAATAAACTGGCATCTATGCATCAGTAAAGGCTCATAAAATCAGAAAGTTTGCAATAGAAAATAAATGTAATTTAATTTAATAGAAGGACACTTAAACAAATTGTTAAGGTTGGCATAGTATCAAAATAACTTTCTATGTAAAATATGGATCATAAACCATTAAAATCATTAAAAAACTACTTATTCGATATATTAATTAATAATCAAATAAAATAGAACCGCCTGTGCTTCGGCACGTCTTCCATTTAATAGGTCGGAGACCGTTTAGCACTACGGAATACCTGATACCACTTATATTTAGAATCCTCGACCTCAGCGGGCCGAACAGTGTTTCGGTCATCAATTACATAGCATTGTAAAGTACATTGTAGGCATCTGCTAACGTCCGGTTATCTTTCTTTGCCTGGTTGGATTCATTTTATGCCAAATCTGCTTATACTTCCACTCGCCAAACTCTGGTCACTGCTGTCATGTCAGCATATTGTACGTCTCTTTCGTGATATGTCGATTGATAGATATGTTCAAAGTTGTCTATTGCAGGCTGTGACAATCTCTTCTAATTACTCTATCGGAGTTATCTTGCATTAACTTTCTTTACAACGTCTTGCTTTTAGTTGCATTCTATGAATAAATTTTAATGTGTCATTTTCTTTTATTTACTGTATTCCTCCTCTTTATTTTGTTAACTGCTAATTACTCTATCGGAGTTATCTTTCATTTACTTCCTTTACAACGTCTTGCTTTTAGTTGCATTCTATGAATAAATTGAGATGTGTCATTTTTATTTTCTTTGCTCTTCTTTATTTTGTTAACAATTCGTCTCATTAATTTATCATCTCACATATTTCTTACGTGAAATCTTTCTGTACTCTCGGTCATTGCCCTGGTAAGCATCACTAGTATTTCAGTATCATATATCATATCCGCTTGTACTCTCGGTTACCAATCACGTCAATACGTGAGCACCCCTAGTACTACGGTCTCGTATCTCATTGGGAATCCGCTTGTACTCTCGGTTACCGATCACGTCAAAACGTGAGCACCCCTAGTACTTCGGTCTCCTCATATTCATAGGTTAAATCCGCTTGTACTCTCGGTTACCAATCACGTCAAAACGTGAGCACCACTAGTACTTCGGTCTGCCCTTTAGAATATCAAAGTCAATTCAACAACACATAAAATGCCGCGCATGCTTCGGCCTCAGCGACACTCGTAAGTGCGCGCCGCTTGCACCACGGTAGATCTGAAACATCTTGGAGCATCATAAATTAAAAATCATGTTTATGACCACTTCAATTTCAAAATCATCAGGTACCGAGTAGGTACTTATGTGAAACACTAAACTTTATTTCGATTTCATACCACAGTAATCAACAGAAGTCCTTCACATCAACTAGAGATTTTCAATCAAATGTCATACTAAAGTACATATATCTGTAAACATCTAGGAGCATCATCAGTTACAATTCATTTTTATAATCACTTCAATCTCAAAATTTTTAGGTACCGAGTAGGTACTTATGTGAATCACTATAGTTTATTTCGATTTACAACCACAGTAATCAACAGAAACTCTTCTCGTCGACTAGAGCTTTTGAATCAAGTGTCATAAAGTACACATTAGATCTGTAAACATCTAGGAGCATCATCCATTAGAATTCATATTCATAATCACTTCAAACTTAAAATCATCATCGAGAAGGTCCTTGTGTGAATAACTATACTCTATTACGATTTTAAAACTACAAAAACAACAGCAGTCCTTTAGTTTTTTTTTCTTTCTTTATCTATCGAAAATCTTACTAAAGTACATTAGGTACTGTGAGATTAATATTTCTCATCCTATTTCAATATCAACTATTGCTCTCAAATAACAACATAATTCTATTTTCATCTGCTAAATATCATGAGTATCATTTTACTCTTTGATCATGAGTAAGCAATTGTATTTCGCTCAAAAGTACTATCCACAGCAAATCTTACATAACTGGTACTACAGTAAATGTCGGCTCTAATTTAGCGGTACAACATCTCATTGTTCACTCGCTGAGTGACAAAGTTCGTTTCATGGAAGGTAAAGATCAATTTCATCTTTTCATTTCGTCATTTGTATTCTAGCACTTAGCACAAGAAAACCAAACTTATTTATTATTGGGCTACATTTCACCATCTCAGTTTATCATTCGATTTATTATAATTTTTTTTTTTATTAATTATTTCTATTAAAAATTATTTTTATTTTTTTTTAATTAATTATTTCTATTATTTAAACCGCATCTGTATCATTCGACTTACATATTGCCTTGACTGACAAATACATACTTTTAGGTCACGTGAATTGCATGTACGCATATAACGTGCCATGTTATAATTAAAGCAAATTGTTTTATGACTACTTACTCAAGTAATAATTTAAATACTTCTTGTGTCGATTATTCAGTTAAGTACATAACAGCCTGAATAAGAATTTAATCGGTATAATGTTCGGTTGATCATTTGTCGTAATTGACAAAGTTTCAAAGCATGAGTTTCACTTCTTATTAGTACACTGTCGTGTTCTATCTAAAGTCTACTTCAAAACTTTAATGAGTTCATGGGTTAAATAGATATCATGCGTTAAACAACGTGTCAATTGTCTTGGTTTCCAAATAGGATTTTTCTCCCTTGTGCTCATCACAAAACTATTCGCCCTTTGCGGGATTCGAATCCGCAACCGCCGGCACAATAGTCAGGAGCGCTAACCACTACACCAAACACGTCGTGAACCATCTCAATATTTGTTAATTTCATTATTTTCTAACACTTTAGATAAGATAACTGCAAATCATCAATCTAATCATTCAAAGTTCGTTTATTTGGGTTAACTTCATAATTCAACCAAGATATAGAGACGTCACCACTAAACTTTGATAAGTGACCCTATAGGGTAGGCTACCGAAAATAATTCGTATACCTACTATGTTTCAAATATTTTACAACTCTTGACACGTATAAGATTTTCTATTAATAGAGCAGTTGGTTAGAGATTCCATTTCTCTTTTGGTTATTTACAGGTTGCATTTATATCTTATCTTCTCATCTTTAGTTTCTTCTAGTTGTATTTTGTGCATTTTTTTTATTAAGTACGAGTATTTCTTAATTGTGATTATCACTTTAACATTACCTCGTTATGAGATTAATACCCAGTTTTATGAAACATGAGTTCGAGCATAAATAACATCGTCAACAAAATGGAACCGTACATACATACAACCAGATAAGGTCAGGCTTATATTTAATATTTAAGCTCATATTTGTCTCTTTAATTTTTTTTTGATCCTACAATATCAAACAATATTTATAACTAGGTAATTTTACATCACGGAACTCAGCCATAATTTTCAAATTTAATTTTCTGTAGGCACAACTGATAGTTTCTCATCTGTCATCATCTAACAACTAGTATTTTTATTTAATTATTATTTATCTGACATCTCAAGTCAAAAGACAATATTCACTAATTACTTATATTACTAATCACTGGTAATAAATTATAGTAAATTTAAGATTTGTTACTAATTGTGAATCGAGTTCAATTAAGTTTGTCATTAACGACATGTAATCCTTATCTATCTGTTTGCAGTAACAAATTTAAGTATAGGTGCTCGAATATCCATCAAATAATTCGTACAAAATCAAAGAAATATATTACAGTCAAACTAAATTGAAAAAAACTGTAAATATGTTATCATAATTGGCTATATCAATATCAGTAGGTGTAATTGCTTATTTATTATGCCTTTTTATGGATAGCTACTCACTAGTTTCATAATTAGTCTCATAGACACTACAAAGTAATATCAGTTTTACCCTCTGACTTATGTATATTTTTGATCATATTTGCTAAAGTGTAACAAATCGAAGCTATCGACTGTAATTTTTAAGTTGGTTTCATTTTATTTCAGGTAGGTATAGTCTTTATTTGAGGTATTACCTCTATACCTACATATGAATGAACTTGTGTTAGATTTTGTTATTCATTTCGATCGCTATTTCTGGTAACTCAAGTAAATGCCCGTACATAATGGTTAGGACAGCTTGTATTTTTTTACAAAGTGGGTCCTCCCACAATCATAGTCACCCTACACGGCGACTTATCTTAATGGTGTTAATGTAAACACTATGACTTGACCTCGGTACGCGTTCCTTAAGGCGTTGTTGCCATCGAAAATCACTTCCAAAAACTCTACTAGCTAGCACGTCATTATAAAAATAGGTGCAATACACAGAAGTCATCTTTACTTTTTTACATCACAACGTGGTTTTGATTCATGATGATAAAACTATAAACCTTATTTTTGACTGGGCTGGTTTCATTAACTATTTCATTTCCGCATAATTTTTAGTTTCCTCCATTCTACTAAAATTCTAGGGCAATTTCCAATTTGTAATGTCAATTACTTTAGTTGCGCTGATCAAGAGTTATTTGAATCTAAGCATTCTCAGAGTTCCTTTTTAATGAAGGACATTAAGATAAATATTTGTTACACTAATCACAATAAGTCAATCGATTTAGTTTTTATATCTGCACTCAGTAGGTACCCTATGCAGGTACTATATTCTCTATTGCATTGTAATTATTTTAACAAAGTAGATATTGCTTTTTCACAACAATTCATCCAAATCAACTCAAAAATCGGTAAAAAGTCATTTTGCATCAATTCATGCGTTAATTGAGATTTATTTCACTTCAATTTAACATCATCATCCATCACATCATCATCATTCAGTTAAGGTAGTCAGCACCTTGTCCAATCAACAAACTGTAAAAATGTACTTCATTTTTCATCAATATTCGTAATACAGATAAATACATACCAATGGCCGTCTGGTGGGTAGGTAGGTGTTGTCACTTCTGACTGTTAACGCTGGTCAATATAGCTCTCAATAAAATCCTTTGTTCTTGAATAGTTTTATATTTTTCATGATTTTAAATACATTCCTTGGTAATCACTTAACTTTTACTACTAATCAATCGGCTAACAACACATAATCATTATATCACGATATCCACAATTATTTTACTAATACATTTCTACCACAACTCAAGGCTCACGCCCGAATGCCCTCAGGATTCGATCTCTGTCACCTATTTCCCCTCCCGCGCCGCATGCTTTTGCGCATCAAATAACAACATTGCTTACGTATCACGAGGATATTTAACGCTGGATGCTAACACATAGTGTCTCTCACGATTGAGCGAACTATTGAGATATCGTGTGCGGAGCTGGACGACTACATTATAGTCTGTGTTTATAGACCGCCAAGTGGAAACTTTAAATTATTTGAATCTGTAATGGAAAATGTGTTAAATAAAATATGCAAAACTACAAAGAAAGTAGTTGTATGTGGAGATTTCAATGTGGACATAATAGATATTACGGAGGAACATCGCGTTAGGTTTTTGAGCATTTTTAAATCATTTGACCTCACTCCATTATTTGCTGAGCCCACTAGAGTAACTCCTACAACAGCTACTTGCTTAGATAATATTTTTTGTAACTGTAAAATCATCAAACAGTCTATCATTAATTTTGTAAAATCGGATCATTGCGGGCAGATAGTTACACTACAGAACCGTTTAATTTCACCCCGTCTTGAAATAAAATGTAGGCCGGTCACTGCATCTCGTAAGGACAAATTTAAAAACCTTATAAGTGATAAACTACCGTTTATACCTTTTGATACACAAAATGCTAGTGAATTGTATGATCAATTATTTCAGGTAATTAAAAAACAATTTGATATTATTTTCCCTCAAAAGAAAATAGTTATTAATAACTGTAAACCGAAATTCAGTGACTGGGCTACTCAAGGAATTTATACAAGTAGGAAAAAAATGTTTGAATTGTATAACAAAAAAGCATATAGAAAGGATCCATCGTTTCATGAGTACGTTAAGAGGTACTCAAAAATTTTCAAAAGAGTTTGCTATGTAGCAAAGTCGAATTACATACGCGATAAAATTAAAAAGTCTAGTAATAAGATCAAAGAAACTTGGAATATTATAAATAAAGAAACATGTAAAACTAAATCTCATGATAACAAATTTAGTCTAGAAATAAATAGCAAACTTATTAAATCTGATGATGAGGTAGCAAACGCTTTTGAGGATTATTTCTGTAATATTCCTATAGACACGACTAAACAGTTGAGTTCTTGCTCACTTCAGGCGAAATCATTACTAGTGTTGAGGCATGTGAGGTGAAGAGGGAGTCTGTGCGGTGGTGGTGAAATAAGATGTCTGGATGTTTATGATATATACTTTACTGGTGCACCAAATTCATAATTATAACAATGGATATGAGTGGTCGGGAAGCGTGGCGGGTGACGACTGCCTGATTTACATCGCGAGCCCCGAAACTGCTCACGATGCAAAACTGTAGCGTCGTCAAGCCGCTACATCATACCCCCCCCTTTTTTTTAAAAAAAGGAAAATCAAAATTCGGGTATGGAAATTAAAATAAATCAATCACAATAGGTACACAAAACTAACTTGCCAATCAAAGTTACACAAAACAAAATTCAGTCACACGGTCCGATAACAAAAAAGCTTACGATGCAAGGAGCGTTCCGAGTAATCACAGGTAGGTATCACGTTACCGACATCGTTCGATGGCTCGACTTGCAACAAAGTAATTTACACATCAACATGACCTACTTATTGTAATACAAATAGTTCATTACTTAAGTCCAGTTACAAACGTTATTATTACATAGAATCAAAAATACAAACTGCAAAAATTATCATTGCTTCCAAAAATATTCACAAATGGACTTTATAAAAGAAATTATCTGAAGGAATTTGCGTGTTACACATTTCATAATTCTTTTAGTTGCCTCAACGAAAAAAAAAATATTTTACCAATTAAATACAATATTTCATTAATCATCATCATAAAATTTCTACATAAGTAACATATACATAACATAACATTTAACAAATGCGTCATCTTAACCTCTTTTACAAAAAAAAATAGCTCTTCTGCGTAACAAATAACAAAACATCCGCACTCTTTGACGATACGAAGGAAACACTGAACACTGCTCCAGCCGTTGCGTCTGTGGCGAGCCTTAAATAGCCTTGCGTCTGCTGCGGTACTTGAACTGCTCTGCTCTGCCGTTCCATGGTCGTGGTCCCTGATGCCCAAACGATCTGCATGGTGAAATGGCGAGCGAAAATATTCTTCTATGTCTTGCACTTCTTGAGCTTTTCGTGATACGTCGTTCGTCTGTCTACGTGGCTAATTTATTTCACTTTTAGTAGACGTCAGAAAGTATTTATCTCTCACGTTTATTCATACGAGGTAAGCTTTAACACGCTGCTGGTATGCTCCGTCGATTTTCTAGAGTCACGTCTTCAAATACGTACTTGCCAATTCCGTGAAGGTCATCTTGCAGTTTCTGTCAAACCGGTGAAAATGTGCACCATGCCGGCTGTGGGCTGCTCAACCTGTTCCACGTCACTGCTGTAGGCGCTGCTGCTTGGTACTCGGGGAATAGCCGCATGTGCCACGTTGTAGCTGCGTAACTGTTCCCACGAGGTACGACTTCGACTTCTAAAGACGGGTATCTTCGTTGACTTGGTGATGATGATGATGATTATTAACACGATGCTGCAATTTTGAGGTGCCGCGCTCCGACTTTGCCAAAATTGAGTCGTCCACGCACGCACCGCACAGGAAGGTTCTCGAACGTCGACATTCCGATGGATCATGTTACATAGCGTCGGTTTCCGTCACGTTGTTGGTCTTCAAATCTTCATCGTCGGGTGGTCACCAGTGTTGAAGCTATGCTGGTGAAGGGGGGTGTCTGTGCGGTGGTGGTGAAATAAGATGTCTGGATCTTCATTATACATAATTTACTGGTGCACCAAATACATAATTATAACAATGGATATGAGTGGTCGGGAAGCGCGGCGGGTGACGACTGCCTGATTTACATCGCGAGCCCCGAAACTGCTCACGATGCAAAACTGTAGCGTCGTCAAGCCGCTACACTAGTTTCGAGTGTTGATAGGTGCGAGTCCTCTTTTAAATTCAGACATATTGGTCCTTTAGACATCATAAAAACATTCAAAGAACTAAAACAAAAGAAAACAGAGGATAAATCGGGTCTATCAATAGACACAATAAAACCCATTATACCTCTAATAGCTCCTTACTTATTTTATATCTTTAATGAATGTATTGATCAAAATCAGTTTCCAAATTTATTGAAACAGAGTAAGGTTGTACCTTTATTTAAATCAGGAGACAAAAGTGACCCCAGCAATTTTAGGCCAATTTCTATATTACCCACAATAAGTAAAATTTTTGAAAAACTCATTTTTAATCAATTACTTTCCCATTTTAAACTTAATAATTTACTACACGAAAAACAGTTTGGGTTCTCTAAAGGTAGAAATACAACTGATGCTGGGGTAGCACTCATCAGACACATTCTTGATGCTTTTGAAGACAAACATGATGCTATAGGTGTATTCTGTGATTTATCAAAGGCGTTTGATTGTGTAGACCATCAAACACTGCTCATTAAGTTGGAACACTATGGTGTCTCGGAAAACTCAACAAGGTTGTTAAGTTCATACCTATCAGGTAGAATACAATCAGTTAACATAAATGGTACCTACTCTTCCGGTGCCCCCCTTCAAATGGGGGTGCCCCAGGGCTCAATATTGGGGCCCTTACTCTTCCTAATATATGTAAACGACCTACCATTTTATTCCACAAATCTTTGTGAAATAGTTTTGTTTGCTGATGATACTTCTTTGATTTTTAAAATGAAAAGACATGAAGAAAATTTTGACGAAGTAAACAATACTCTCTCCAAAGTATTGAATTGGTTCACCACCAATAACTTGTTACTGAATGCTAGTAAAACTAAATGTATAAAATTCACTTTGCCTAATGTAAAGCAACTTACACCAAATATTGTACTAAATGGTAATAATCTAGTCTTAATATACTCCACTGTATTTTTGGGCATTAAACTTGACTCAAAATTACAGTGGGGACCTCATATTGAAGCCCTAACTGGGAGGCTAAGCTCAGCTGCCCTTGCAGTTAGAAAAATTAGGTACCTTACTGATGTTGAAACGGCGAGGCTTGTATATTTTAGTTACTTCCACAGTATTATGTCTTACGGTCTTCTCTTGTGGGGTTCTGCTACAGACATTGAAACCATATTTATTTTGCAGAAAAGAGCCATTCGTGCTATTTATAAACTTAGTCCTCGTGACTCCCTGAGAGAGGTCTTTAAGAAAATCAACATATTAACTGTGGCTTCTCAATACATTTTTGATAATATAATGTACGTCCGTAAAAATTTAGATAATTTCATGAAGAAAAGCGACATTCACCCATATAACACAAGGAATAAACACAAGCTTGTCGTTCCTAACTTCAGATTAGTTAAAACTAGTAATTCGTTTATGGGAAATTGTATAAAATTCTTTAATAATATACCACACAATCTTGTCCAATTGCCGGTTGATAAATTTAAGAAACACGTTAAAAATACGCTTATGTCTAAAGGCTATTATAAGGTTCAAGACTATCTAAACGACACGAATGTGTGGTCCGTCCAGCCTGCACCGACTGATGTACTTACCTTTGATGATTTTGATTTTACGGCAGCTAGTGGTGACTAAGTTTGTTCCGGCGTTTCTTCTCAGCACTTGCCTAATTGTCTGTGTTCTGTCTCGAAGCGCTGGTAGGGCCCAAAAGATAAAGAGACATGTTTCGGCCCTTTCAGGGCACATTTATTTTTATTTCTTTCACTGTATATTTTGACGTTTATAAGTGTCATTTCATGACCTAAATTGAAATAAAGATTTTGAATTTGAATTTGATTTTGAATTTGAATATATAATACAATGTTTTAATGAAAAATTAAACAAGAGCACTTATTCAATTTTGCCACAACCAATTTTTGTAACAATGTTTCCGAGTCAGTTGTGGCAAAATTCAACAAAGTCACTTATTGATTTTGTTTGTAGGTATGTCAAAACCCTCAATTGTAGTTATTTAATTTTTTTGTCATTTATTCAGTTTTTCCACGAAACTTTTTTAACAAACCTTGTTGTAATATGGACACTGTTATGCAAAAGGGTGTCAAGTGACCTAAAATCAGGTATGGAGTTATTGTTACCACTGGATTCGCAAAAATGTCCTCTAACTGGTCGCCCAAAGGTCGAACTTCGGAAAAAAATATATTAAAAGTTATCTCACAAAATAACGTATTGCGAAACAACCCATTGAGTATACTGATATATGCAAAAAGGTTTCATGTGTTCTTAATACCGTTTATCGATTTATTATTGCTGAATTTATTTTAACAAAAAGGTTTCAAGTCCATGTTTATTAATGGAAATACTAACATTATTGTGTTTTTTGAATTTTTGATCTGTCAGGTTTAAACAGCTGTCGTTTTTTCTTGCACAGATCTTTATATAATGACTAAATAGACCTTAGTTTAAGATTTTTGACCAATGAATAGGACGACAAGTCATCCTAGTCATAATTCCTTTAAAAAGATTATTCAACCTACTAACTCCTAAAAATCTATCCAGTTTGACTTGCTTTAAACAAAATCATCTATGTATTCCAAAATCCTTATAATAGAAGAGAATTTCTTTATGAATTAACTTTTTAAAAAATACAGATTTTTTTAATGATTTTACGAAGGCATCTTATTATTTTTGGATAAAATAATAGTGACCTATGGATGTAAGAGTCTTAAGATTAACATCTGTATTTTTAATAATCAAATCTGGCAAAAAGAAGCAATTTACTGCGGTTTTGGAAGTACATAGTACATACAAATTAAAAACAGAGTACATTTTTGAATATAGGTCTTGATTGATCAAGCTATCACCTGAAGTTGTATTTTATACTGATTTCGCCATGGGCAGACTGTTCATTGATAATCAAGTATTACAAAATGCATAGAAATACGCAGATTAAATCACGAATAGCAAAATCCAGAAAAAGTGTGTGGATTTACTAGAACGTTAGAATTATTGAAAGTAACGCTTTTTATAAACTTCTACAAAATAAAACAAATGAAATTTTAATGAAGAAATCATAAAAATATAGAGAACTGTTTCGTTGAAACTGTTTGACTATAAAACTAATACTAATAGGATTCTTAAAAGAGTTTTGCAAAAGGGATTTAAAGTACTTTAAAACCTTTTAGCAAATTATTTGCAACGATATCCTATTAAAGCAAAAAGGTTTTAAGTGTTTTAATTGCATTTATCTACTTGTATAATTATAATTCACACAAATGAACATCAAATACATAAAATATACATCTCATTCTGTAGTTATGCCAACTTCCAGGCATGTAAACTGTGTAAATACGAAGTTACAGCAATTTTTAAAAGTGACGACCTTGAAAATCTTTAAAGGCGTTTATCTCGAAATGACCAATATGTCACTTGACACCCTTTTGCATAACACTGTCCATATGTGGTCAATAGAGTTACTAAAATTATGATATCTTCGCGAATATCATACTTATTGCAACAAAAAATAGACCGAAATGTAGCTTACACCTCATATTATTTAAAAATAACAAAAAGTGAATTTCGGCAAAAATGTCAGTTATTTAATTTTGACACGATGGGGACGATATTGCTTATTATGATACAAGTAATTTTGAAAAGAACAATGTTTATGGTATGCCTGCTATGAATGCTAAAATACCAGGTCTCTTTTAAAGATGAGATGGGGGGTGATATTATTAAAGAATTTATTGGCTTGCGAGCGAAACTCTATTGTATTGAAAGTACAAAAACCGTGATTAAAAAAGCAAAAGGTGTATCGAAGTCTGTTACAAAGAAATTGAATACGAGTTATTATGAAAACACGTTAAATAAAAATATTAACGTAAGATGCAGCATGAATTTAATAAGATCTTTTAAACATGTTTTCACAAAAAAATAACAAACTGGTGTTAAATAGACAGGATGATAAACGACAAGTTATGTCCAATCAAAAAGAAACATTGCCATGGGGGCATTGTGATACTTTATTTTAAATCGCACTTGGCTTGGTCTGGAGTCAAGAGCAAACCCATACTAAATAAAAAAAAATATGTAAATAGCTTACAGTTTATTAATCAATTTACCGAATAAGTAATACTTAATCTACACTATCTACACTAATATTATAAAGAGGAAAACTTTGTTTGTTTGTTTGTTTGTTTGTTTGTTTGTTTGATTGTAATGAATAGGCTCATAAACTACTGGACCGATTTTGAAAATTCTTTCACCATTCGAAAGCTACATCTACACTAATATTATAAAGAGGAAAACTTTGTTTGTTTGTTTGTTTGTTTGATTGTAATGAATAGGCTCATAAACTACTGGACCGATTTTGAAAATTCTTTCACCATTCGAAAGCTACATTATCCTCGAGTAATATAGGATATATTTAATTTTTAACAAAAATAGGGTTCCGTAAGATATTAGGGTTTTTCGGACACAAGGTGTAAAAAATCAACCAAAACTTTTACTTATTTTGCGTACCCTGCCTAAACTATTAAAGATAGAACCATAAAATGTTCTAAGTAATTGTAGATCTTATAAATATCTACAAAAAAGTCCGCGACATACTATACCTATTGTAATATCCGAACGTCGTACAGACGTCTGTCAACGAGCTGGGCGACAGCTTTGACAGTAGATAAGATAACCTAAAATGTATGCATGTGCTAAGTGTACAGACTATAGAAAGTGTATCTGAGATACCATTCATTTGAAACGGATCACTTGCTCCGGTGTCGTGGTAAAGTGAAAAGGTTATGAAGAATAAAAACCCCATTGCTGTCAAACATAACTAATTCTTTTATTTACTGGAGACCTTAAGAACAATACATGGCGCAGCCGGTTAAAGAACCAAAGAAGAACGGTAAAAATAAAAAACCTGAAGAAATTGAAATACACGTGCAAGAGCAAGTCACTGAAACTGAGATGGCCCTTCCGCTGGAGTTTAAGATGCCGCAGCCTCTGCATCTGGACTCAGTAAGTGACATGCTAGAAACATGGAAAAATTTCAAGCAGCAATTCAACATTTTTATCATAGCATCAGGCTTGGAGAGAGTTAGTAACAAAAGAAAATCAGCCATCTTGTTGAACTGCATTGGTGAGGAAGGCCAAAATATATATTTCAATATCATAAAACAAACAGAAGACACACCAAAATATGAGGACCTACTCAAGGAATTCGATAAGTACTTTGAACCTAAGCAAAATGAGCTCATAAATACATTTCACTTCAACAGTAGAAACCAAGAGGAAGGTGAAAACTTTGATAGTTTCTATTCGGATATTAGAAAATTGGTTAAAAACTGCAACTACAAAGACTTGCAAAATAGAATGCTAAGAGACAGGATTGTCATGGGAATCAAAGACAAACATTTACAACGGAAACTCTTAGAAAACAGGGAGCTAACCTTGGACTCTGCTGTGAACCAGTGTAGAGCAGCGGAACTATCACAAGAACATGTCAAGATAATTCAAAAGCAAGAAGAGCTGGTGAAAATTGATGCAGTCTACAACCCCAGCAATGCCAACCACACCCAGTGCAAAGCAGCCCACACGCAGATCAACAATAAAGATAAGTATAGAAACAGTAGGGTTCAAAATATTAACTCCAATAACAATTATAACAAGAATTACTATCACTGTAAAAAATGTAATAGAGAACATGGACCGAGGCAATGCCCGGCATTTGGTAAAACTTGTACAATCTGTAATAAATTGAATCATTTTGCTCAGGGATGTAGAAATAAAAAGGTTGATGTAATTGAAGAAAATTCAAATTTAGATACTAGTAACTTTGTACATGACTTATGACTAACTAAAACTTGTCACTCTCTAGGCAGTAAAAGATATAATCGTCAGAATGAATGGCTGACAATACTAAGAACTGAAAATAAAAAAGTCACATATAAATGTGACACCGGAGCTCAAGTCAATGTAATGCCCTTAAAAAGTTTACAAAAACTTGTCAATGATGAATTTCCTAAGTGGTCTGAGACAAATATCTTATTAGAAGCATTTGGGGGTAATAAAATAAAGCCTATAGGCAAAATAATATTAAACATTTATTTAAATAATGAAAATAGTATTCTTCCTACTGAGTTTTTACTAATAAAGGAAGATGTTTGCCCAATACTGGGTCTGGACTCACTTATTGACCTAAAACTATTAAATACAAATAACATTAATATAAACTCTGTAAATTCTGATACTAATATTAACAGCATCAATGTGCATAGCAAAGAAAAAATTATTAATAAATATCCTGAACTTTTCCAGGGCATAGGACAATTTCAAACACCATTGGAACTGCACACTCGCCCGGATGCACAGATTGTGGTCAAACCACCACGACGTGTTCCACATGCACTCATGGAGCGCTTAAGAAATAAATTGAAGAGCCTGGAAGAGAATCAGATTATTGAGAAAGTTGAACATCCTAAGTCCTTTGTAAGTAACCTTGTCATAATAGAAAAAAGTGATGGTAATTTAAGAATTTGTCTTGATCCACAAGAATTGAACAAAGTTTTAATAAGAGAGTACCATCTCATTCCAACATTAGACGAAATAATAAACAAATTATGTAACAAGTCAATCTTTTCCGTACTCGATCTTTCTGATGGATTTTATAATATAAAATTAACAGACAAATCCACAGACTTATGTGCCTTCAGCACCCCTTATGGTTGTTACAAATTTTTAAGATTACCTTTTGGTCTATCAGTGGCCTCAGAAATCTTTCAAAAATATAGTGAAAAAACCTTTGGTGACATACCTGGTGTTGTAATATACTGTGATGATCTTATGATTTGTGCTGAAAATGAGGAAGAGCATGATAGAATATTAAAATGTGTATTGGAAAGGGCAAAAGAAAGTAATGTTAAATTTAATAGGAGAAAATTCCAATATAAACTGCCGGAAGTAAAATACTTTGGCCACATCTTCTCTAAAGAGGGAATGAAAATTGATCCTGATAGAATAAAAGCCATAATAAATATGAAAAGTCCAACAAATAAAAAAGAATTGCAGATATTTTTAGGGATGGTCAATTATTTAAGAAATTTTGTAAATAACTTAGCTCATCTTACGACACCACTACATTCCCTCTTGAAAAAAGATGTGACCTGGATCTGGACAGAATTGCATGAAACTACCTTCAATAATATTAAAAGAAGCATCAGCACAGCACCTGTATTACACAATTTTAACTCCACATTGCCAGTCACAATTCAATGTGATGCCAGTAAAAATGGTTTAGGTTGCTGTCTAATGCAAAATGGAAGACCAATTAGCTATGCTTCCAGAAGTCTAACTGATGCTGAAAAAAATTTTTCTCAAATAGAAAAAGAATTATTGAGTGTAGTGTGGGCTACAAAGAAATTTCATTACTACATTTATGGTAAAAAATGTACAGTACTTAATGATCATAAACCTTTAGAAAGCTTACTAAATAAGGGTATTCATGCAATTCCTTCAGCCCGACTACAAAGATTAAAACTAAAACTGCTTAAATATGAAATAGAATTTAAATATCTAAAGGGTCGCTTAATGCACATTGCAGACTTACTATCACGTTCATACTTAAATGAAACTGAGGAAGATCAAACATACATGTTTGAGGTAATACATTGTATTGGTCTTGCAAATTACTTACAGTGTACTGATGAACAAAAACAAGAACTAATTTCAGAATCATTAAAAGATGATGATCTTGCCCAGCTAACAGCATTTACACAGAATGGTTGGCCAGATAAAAATATACCTGACAACTTAAAACATTATTTCAAATTTAGAGATAACATAACAATTGATCAACAACTATTGTTTATGAATGATAGATTAATAGTACCAAAGTCATTAAGATTGTCAATTTTAAATAAAATGCATGAAGGTCATTTGGGAATAACAAAAATGAAACAGGTAGCAAGATCTCTATACTACTGGCCAAGCATTGATTCGCACATAGAAGCTTTAGTAACTAAATGTTTAATTTGTCAAACTTATCAAAATAACAATAAAAAAGAACCATTATTATGTCATGAAGTACCAAAGCTACCATTTTCTAAGCTAGGACTAGACATAATGGAATTAAAAAGAAAAAGTTATCTTGTTGTTTATGATTATACTACAAAATGGCTGGAAATAAAGCATATTAATTATAAGTCTGCAAATAGCATAATTAATGTACTAAAAGACATATTCTCATGTTTTGGCATACCATCTGAGGTTGTAGCGGATCACATTCCATTTGACTCTCTGCAATGTAAGCAATTTGCAAATGAATGGGGTTTTAAGTTCACATATTCAAGTCCCAGATACCCACAATCAAATGGTATGGCAGAACGAGCAGTGCAAATTGCTAAAAAGATGTTAATTAAATGTGATGAAGACAGAACAGATTTCAGAATTGCGCTTCTGCAATATAGATCATCCCCTGTTGCCAATACTCAATATAGTCCATCGCAGTTGATGATGTGTAGAAATCTTAAAACTAAACTACCATGTAGTTATAAATATCTTACACCAAAATTGAACTGTAATGTAGAGACTGAAATGAATAAAATTAAGAATAGGAACATAAATAATTACAATAAAAATGTAAAAAGTAAAAAAGACTTTAATATTAATCAAAAGGTTTGGTTTAAGAAGGACCCTCTAAAGAAAGAATGGCAACAAGGTACTATTATATATAATAATAATTATAGGTCTTATGATATTAAAGATTGTAATGGATGTATTTACACTAGAACCTCTTATCATATTCGATCTCAATAATCTGATTATCTCTGGTGTGCAGTTCCATCGTTGTGTGTGTGTATAAAATAAGAATAAACTAGTATTACATTAGATATAAATGATAAGTGCAGATACTTAGTATTACTTTTTGTAAGACTGAACCTTAATATTATTTCAAATTGTTTAAAAAGTGCAGATAGGTAGATAGTTAGTGAGCATAAAATGCCTGTAGGTAATGCTATGCTACATGCAAAGTATGTAGAAGTTTGTATCTTTTTTTTTTATTGTTTTTTTTTGTAAGAAAGGGGATGATGTAATATCCGAACGTCGTACAGACGTCTGTCAACGAGCTGGGCGACAGCTTTGACAGTAGATAAGATAACCTAAAATGTATGCATGTGCTAAGTGTACAGACTATAGAAAGTGTATCTGAGATACCATTCATTTGAAACGGATCACTTGCTCCGGTGTCGTGGTAAAGTGAAAAGGTTATGAAGAATAAAAACCCCATTGCTGTCAAACATAACTAATTCTTTTATTTACTGGAGACCTTAAGAACAATACACCTATCTATGTCGGGTGAGGCACAAGAACCATTTTTTTTATTGAAAAATCTTGATTTTTTTTTGGACTACATTTAAACGCGTTTATTTTACTCATACTATTAATCCTTATCAAAATCTACATCTACATCTACACTAATATTATCTACACTAATATTATAAAGAGGAAAACTTTGCTTGTTTGTTTGATTGATTGTAATGAATATCTACACTATCTACACTATATAATATTATAAAGAGGAAAACTTTGTTTGTTTGTTTGTTTGATTGTAATGAATAGGCTCATAAACTACTGGACCGATTTTGAAAATTCTTTCTTCATTCGAAAGCTACATTATCCACGAGTAATATAGGATATATTTAATTTTGAACAAAAATAGGGTTCCGTAAGATATTAGGGTTTTTCGGACACAAGGTGTAAAAAATCAACCAAAACAGTTACTTATTTTGCGTACCCTGCCTAAACTATTAAAGATAGAACCATAAAATGTTCTAAGTAATTGTAGATCTTATAAATATCTACAAAAAAGTCCGCGACATACTATACCTATCTATGTCGGGTGAGGCACAAGAAACATTTTTTTTATTGAAAAATCTTGATTATTTTTTGGACTACATTTAAACGCGTTTATTTTACTCATGCTATTAATCCTTATAAAAATCTACATCTACATCTACACTAATATTATCTACACTAATATTATAAAGAGGAAAACTTTGTTTGTTTGTTTGTTTGTTTGTTTGTTTGATTGTAATGAATATCTACACTATCTACACTTCTACACTAATATTATAAAGAGGAAAACTTTGTTTGTTTGTTTGATTGTAATGAATAGGCTCATAAACTACTGGACCGATTTTGAAAATTCTTTCTTCATTCGAAAGCTACATTATCCACGAGTAATATAGGATATATTTAATTTTGAACAAAAATAGGGTTCCGTAAGATATTAGGGTTTTTCGGACACAAGGTGTAAAAAATCTACACATCTACACAAATATTATAAAGAGGAAAACTTTGTTTGTTTGTTTGTTTGTTTGATTGTAATGAATAGGCTCATAAACTACTGGACCGATTTTGAAAATTCTTTCACCATTCGAAAGCTACATTATCCACGAGTAATATAGGATATATTTAATTTTGAACAAAAATAATGTTCCGCAAGATATTAGGGTTTTTCGGACACAAGGTGTAAAAAATCAACCAAAACAGTTACTTATTTTGCGTACCCTGCCTAAACTATTAAAGATAGAACCATAAAATGTTCTAAGTAATTGTAGATCTTATAAATATCTACAAAAAAGTCCGCGACATACTATACCTATCTATGTCGGGTGAGGCACAAGAACCATTTTTTTTATTGAAAAATCTTGATTATTTTTTGGACTACATTTAAACGCGTTTATTTTACTCATGCTATTAATCCTTATCAAAATCTACATCTACATCTACACTAATATTATCTACACTAATATTATAAAGAGGAAAACTTTGTTTGTTTGTTTGTTTGTTTGTTTGATTGTAATGAATAGGCTCATAAACTACTCGACTGATTTTGAAAATTCTTTCACCATTCGAAAGCTACATTATCCACGAGTAATCTACATCTACACTAATATTATAAAGAGGAAAACTTTGTTTGTTTGTTTGTTTGTTTGATTGTAATGAATAGGCTCATAAACTACTGGACCGATTTTGAAAATTCTTTCACCATTCGAAAGCTACATTATCCTCGAGTAATATAGGATATATTTAATTTTTAACAAAAATAGGGTTCCGTAAGATATTAGGGTTTTTCGGACACAAGGTGTAAAAAATCAACCAAAACAGTTACTTATTTTGCGTACCCTGCCTAAACCTATAAAGATAGAACCATAAAATGTTCTAAGTAATTGTAGATCTTATAAATATCTACAAACACTAATATTATAAAGAGGAAAACTTTGTTTGTTTGTTTGATTGTTTGTTTGTTTGTTTGATTGTAATGAATAGGCTCATAAACTACTGGACCGATTTTGAAAATTCTTTCACCATTCGAAAGCTACATTATCCTCGAGTAATATAGGATATATTTAATTTTTAACAAAAATAGGGTTCCGTAAGATATTAGGGTTTTTCGGACACAAGGTGTAAAAAATCAACCAAAACAGTTACTTATTTTGCGTACCCTGCCTAAACTATTAAAGATAGAACCATAAAATGTTCTAAGTAATTGTAGATCTTATAAATATCTACAAAAAAGTCCGCGACATACTATACCTATCTATGTCGGGTGAGGCACAAGAACAATTTTTTTTATTGAAAAATCTTGATTATTTTTTTGACTACATTTAAACGCGTTTCATTTACTCATGCTATTAATCCTTATCAAAATTAATTATTTCATCACTAAGTACAGTTAATGTTAATAAAATTTGGTCTTAAAATTATTAAAATCTACACTAATATTATAAAGAGGAAAACTTTGTTTGTTTGTTTGTTTGTTTGATTGTAATGAATAGGCTCATAAACTACTGGACCGATTTTGAAAATTCTTTCACCATTCGAAAGCTACATTATCCTCGAGTAATATAGGATATATTTAATTTTTAACAAAAATAGGGTTCCGTAAGATATTAGGGTTTTTCGGACACAAGGTGTAAAAAATCAACCAAAACAGTTACTTATTTTGCGTACCCTGCCTAAACCTATAAAGATAGAACCATAAAATGTTCTAAGTAATTGTAGATCTTATAAATATCTACAAAAAAGTCCGCGACATACTATACCTATCTATGTCGGGTGAGGCACAAGAACAATTTTTTTTATTGAAAAATCTTGATTATTTTTTTGACTACATTTAAACGCGTTTCATTTACTCATGCTATTAATCCTTATCAAAATTAATTATTTCATCACTAAGTACAGTTAATGTTAATAAAATTTGGTCTTAAAATGATTAAAATTAGACGTTTGGTTCTGAAGTTATAGCGATATTAAATTGGACGTTTGGTTCTGAAGTTATAGCGAAATTAAAATACATATTACAATTTCTGCTGCACGGCCGGCCCGTTGCGAAGTAGGCTTTACCAAGGCCCGGTGAGCGTGTGGGAGGGGGAGTTTAGATCTATGAGTAAGGAACCCGCGCGGCGCGATTTTCAGTAAAAATTTCTTTCGCACTCACGATAAACAAATCCCTGGGCCAAACATTCAAATTAGTAGGAATTTATTTACGAAAAGAATGTTTTACGCATGGGGTCGGGGCTCCCGAGCATCAGTATATTTTGTTACCAGAAAATAATGTAACGTCAAATGTTGTGTATAGAGAAGCTCTACAATAATAGCTTAAGTTTTCTATCCTAAAACAACGGGTTGCACTCCGGGACTTAACAACTAACACCCACAGAAAGAAAATCTGTTCAGCCTGCGGATAGTAACTGCTTCGTCGAAGTTAGTGTCGGTGTCTGTGAATTGACATGGGAAT